>CAJJDN010000086.1:293461-371946 GCA_905182985.1 Paramecium sonneborni | reverse complement strand
AGTTGAAGAAGTTGCTTTTGATGCTTAAGGTAATAAAATAATCAAGAAAACAAGAATTAAGGATGGTATTGAAGAAGTTGAAATATAAAATGCTGATGGATCTGTAACAATATAAAGAAAAGTGAAGAATTAAGATGGAACTGAAACTATAGAAGAAGAAATTGTTGATGCTAATGGAAATATCACGATTGTCAAAAAAAAAGTTTATAAAGATGCTAAAGGTAATATAATTACTGAAGAAGAAAGAATTGATGCTAAAACAGGTTAAAAAATAGTAATTAAAACAGTTAAGGATTCTTTTGGAAGAGAGACTGTTTAAAAATAAATTTAAAATAAAGATGGTTCAATTGTTAATTAAGAGAAAAATGTATAATAAGATGCAGATGGAAATTTGATTGAAAATGAAGTAGTATATGAGAATGGATAAAAATTAAATGTTTAGAGAAAAATATATAGAGAAGGAGGAGCAGAAATAAAAGAAGAAGTTATTATAGATGAATAAGGAAATAAAAAAATTGTAAAAACGAAAGTGACAAAAGGTAAAGATGGTGCTGAAATTACAGAAACTGTAACTACAAATGCAGATGGATCTAAAACAGTTGTAAAAACTACAGTTGACAAAGATGGAAATGTAATCACAGAAATTGAAACAATTGATGCATAAGGAAATAAAATTATTGTTAAGAAAAAGAAAAATAAAAATGGAGAAGAATTTATTGAAGAAACTAAAGTTGGAGCAGATGGAAAAATTGAAAGAACTCTTAAAAGAGTGAAAGCAGATAAAAATGGTAATTTAATTGTTGAAGAAACAACTATTGCAGCTGATGGAACTAGAACAACCAAAATTACTAAAATTGGTACTGATTAAAAATCTACCTAGACTGATGGAAATTATGGTGATACTAAAATGTCTATAGAATCTGTTCTATAATATTTATATGAATTAGGATTAGATAAAACTAAAATTGAACAAATTAAAAATTGGGTATCTTTAAAATAATAAATTAAAACAAATAAATAATAAAAACTTCAATTAACATAATAATAATTTTAATAACAAGAAGTTCAAGAAGAAATTCCAAATCAATAACAAAGACCAGCTTCTGCTGAATCTTAAAAATCACTTGATACTTTGGATGATGAAGAACCTGAATAAGATTAAGCAGATAAATTATATAATAAAATGGTTAATAATAAATCTGGAGGTATGGGAGAACTTATTAGATAAGTTAGAAATGCTTTAGGAAAATAAGGTATATTTGTATATAATAATTAGGTAATGAAAACATTTCATAAGAAGAATTTAGAGAGTATATGGTTAAAATGAAATAAGTACATGCTAAATGTGGAGATAATTGTCCACATTTGAAAAGATTTTATGAAAAACTTGGTTTCATTCAAAAGAAATATAAAAGAAGATTCCTTAAGATGAAAGATACAAGAATTGAGGCTAAAACTAAACTTCCTCATTTACAAAATTTCAGTTCAATAAAATAATGAAGATTGATGATGATGATTATAATTATATTTTCATTAAAAAACCTTGATCATTAATTATATAGGTTCTCTACAAATTAAACACTATCCTTATGCTAAATTTTTGCATTACTAACAATATACAAAATGGCCACAAGGAGTAGCTACATATCCTTTAGGTAGTTCAAAACAAATCTAACATAATTTAGAATCATCTTTGCCTTTTTAAGTTTCTTAAGGTTTTTCTTATTATTTGATTATTTGATTTTCTTATTTTTTATCTTCTATTTTTAAATTATTGAATTTTTGCATCATTATAATATCTGAATCTTATTCTTTTTCTTGTTCTTATTTGGATTAATTTTTATTTTTTTTATCCTATAAGTTTGAATATTAATCTCCTTAATCTTATTAAAATTATTATTTTGTTTCATATTAGTTCTCTTATTGTTATTATTTAGATTTTCTTTCTTAAGAATTGTTAGACCTCTCTTTCTTTTTTTATTTATTATTACCATCCTGTTATTTTTATTAAGATTAAAGTTATTAATTATTTTAATACTATTTTTTATCATATTTTTCTAACATTCTTTCTTCTTTTAACTTTTCTCTTTCTTATAATTTTTGATTTGCTTCGTTATCAATCTCAAATATATCTGCTTATTAAAATTACAAATCAACACCAAATTTTAGATATTATTTTAAAAGCTAATAAAAATAAATTTTATATTACTTCGTTGCAATGAAAACAAATTTAAATCAAAGGATCAATATGTTTTTATTTATAAACTTAACTTTACAAATTAATTGCTTATCTTTTTATTGAACACAACAATTTATAATTTTCATTTCTTTGAGCTTATGTAAGTTTTTCAATTTATTAATTCTGGGTAATTTAGAACTAGTTTTATAAACCATTATAAACTCGATGATAATCTTTAGCAATTTAATCTGATTTATTAATTTTCTAGATTTCTGCTTCTAATTGATCAATTTTAATTTAGAGCTTTAAACTTTTTTTTTGATTATTCTTTTCAATGCTTAACTACTATTGTTCTTTTGTGTATTCTATTTTTTAAATGATTCTTTATTTTTTTTCTTCTGATCTTTAGAGCATACCCTAAAATTTTCCTTACATCTTCTCTTAAGAATTATTAAGTTTATATTAATTACTATAACAATCACTTTAAAAAGATAAAAATTGGTTTTTCTTAATATTCTTTAATAAACTTAAATTATAAAAGTACAAATATAAAAAAAGTAATTAAATTTTCCACATTTATTGATTAATTCTGACATAGTATTTAAATAGAAAATAATGAATATATGATAATATGAAATTTAGCAACTTAAATATATAAAAAATATTTATTTAAATTATTTAATAAAGAAGTTAATGATACGTCCAGGGTCATCTATGAGTAAAGCAAAGCAAACGAAAATATCTGCTCCATTAGGTGGAGGTTTGGCTGTAAAAGTAGTTGAATAAAAAATGCCAACATTAGAAGATTATGTAAAAAATAGAGATTGGATTGGAGCAGTTGCTTTATTGGAGAATGAATAAAAGTAAATAATATTAAGAAAAATAAGTTTTAACGATTCACGTGCTGAACCTAAGTTATGGCTTGCATATGCATATTTTCATAACGGAGATTACAAGTATGAATTTATTTATAAATTCAAAAGAAAAGCTATTTAAGTCTATGATTAAATGATGAGCAAAACAGATTATAATAAAGAGATTCATGTATATAAGGCTTGTTGCTATTATGCACTTTGTTAATATGAAGATTCAAAAAGAGAATGCTCAAAAGGACCAGAAACTCCTTTGGCTGTCAGATTGTATACAATTTGAGATATAAAGATAATTTCATATTGCACATAAGAAGAATGATGAGAAGAATTTAATGACTTATCATCATAAAATCTCTGATAATGTTCATGATTAATTATGCCTAGCTGCAATTCATTATTTACGAGGACATTATGAGGAAGTAAAAATGAAAAAATAAAACTTTAGGCAACAGATGCATATAAAAAGTTATTATTAGAGAATAGAGAATTTACTGCAATTAATGTATATGTAGCATTGTGTTATTATAAAATGGAATATTTTGATGTATCGATAGAAATATTGCAATCATATTTGAATCAGTATCCTACAAGTGTAACAGCAGTTAATTTAAAAGCATGCAACCAATTTTCTTTGTATAGTGGTAAGGCAGCTGAAGAAATAATGAAACCTTTGTAATAAGCATACGATGGAGGAAACGTATTTGCTGATAACGATTTATTAAGACATAATTTAGTTGTAATGAGAGGAGGAGAAAATGCATTATAAACATTACCTCCTCTACTTGAAATCTTTCCTGAAGCAAAATTAAATTTAGTTATCTACTATTTAAAAAATGATGAAGTGTAAGAAGCTTTTAATCTTGTTAAAGATATCTAACCTACTTCACCTAAAGAATATATATTAAAAGCAATTGTATATACAATGAAAGGATAATCAAATCCAGATTAAAAAGAAGCATTAAAAACTGCTTAATAATTATTTTAATTGGTAGGATCGTCTGCTAGTGAATGTGATACTATTCCAGGACGATAGTGTATGTCTTCTTGTTTCTTTTTATGCAAATAATTTGAGGATGTCTTAGTCTATCTTAAATCAATAAAGAACTATTTCTCGAATGATGATGATTTTAATTGGAATTATGGAATTGCTTGTGCTGGAGTTGGAGATTATAAAGAAGCCGAAGAGGCATTTGTTGCTATTTAAGCTGAGAAATATAGAGTATTCAATATTAAATAAATAGTCTGATGATTGCTATTTAAAGTGGACTACTAGAACTTTCATTATGAATGGAAAACCTAAGTATATTCTTGTAATTCATTAATAGAGAAGCTTGGGAATTATATTTAAATATGGATCCCTCTTCTGAGTCATTTTAAATTCTGTAACTCATAGCAAATGATTGCTATAAAATGGGTCACTTTTATTATGCTGCTAGAGCTTTTGATATTTTAGCAAGATTAGATTCAGATCATGAATACGAAGATGCACTTAAAGGATCTGTTGTTGGAGTATTTTAAATGGTTATTGCATCTAAAGCCACTTTAGATTAGCTTCTTGAAGTCATGAATCTATTAACGACTCTTGGTGAAAATCCTTAGGTTGAATACATAATTACCATTATAAAAAAATGGGGAAAGTAAAATAACTGGAAAATCTGATCAATTATAATTATTTTTATTATTAATATCAAACATGAATCCAAACCAAATATATCAAAATATGATCTAATAGGATGTCTTGTATCATATATGATTCATATTCACAAGATTTGTGAACAACCATACTTAAAACTCTTTTTCTATTTTCAAACAAGGCGTCACTAATTCTAGAAATATTTCAAACAGTAATGTCATTCACACTCAAAATTCCTTTACTCCCAGACCTATGAATTAAGTTCCATAATATCATTTTAAATAGTAATCATATAGAAAAGTAGAAGAATGGTAAAAGAAATAGGACTTATTGGTTAAATCTTCTTATTAAAATAATCAGTTTATCCCGAATTATCCTTAAAAAATATAAACAGATCTATCATTAAGAGTTTAAAGACATTATGATTTAAAACAATCTGATGATTAAGTTAAAAAGAATAATAAGTTTTAACATCAAGTTCATTAAAATAATTAAGATAATTCAGATAATTAAGCTTAATAAATTCATTAAATTAATTTATCAAATTATAGTCTAAATATTAAAACTGAATCGCTTTAATAACCAATTATTTAAACTCAAATCAAAACTGAAGAAGTCAAAAAAAAATCAAATCTTAAAAGAATTAAAAATTAGACTGTTCAAAAAAAGACAGTAAAAATTGAAGAAATAAAAAAATCAACCTCAGAATCACCAGAAAATTAAGTATAACTAATCAATAAACCTCCTTTATCCAAAATTAAAAATGAAAAGCTTTCAGAGAAAAATTTATTTTTAGAATAAAAACCTAATATTGAAACTGTTGATTAATTTCTAAAAAAGGCAATATGAAACCTATTATTTATTTTTAATAATTTAAAGATAAACATTCAGGCATATTCTATCAATCAAATATATTTTATTTGGATTATTTTTCCTTTTACTCTTAATGGCCTTTTTAAAAACAATTTTATAAAAATATTGTTCTAATTTCTATATTAGACATAGTCTTGCATCTTTCTGTTCTTTAGCTTAACTTTTGTTTGATTGCAGAAGATAAGGATGATTATCTTTACTTTTTAATATTGTATGGAGTATATTAATACATAAAAGCCTTATGAAATAAAATATTTTAAGCTCCTAATTTTGAGGCAAAATAATTTCTTGTTCTTGAATATGAAAAATTCATATTTCTTACAACTTCTTTAACTTTATCTATGGCTGCTGATTCTTTTTATTTTAAATTTTCATATTATGAATCTGAACCTATAGTTTTTGTTCTTAATCTTTTTTAAGATAGTTATTATTGTTATTATTACAGAGGTTTTGAAAATGATTGATTTTATTCTATATTTTAATTTAACTGTGATATTCTTTGTTTAAACTTTTTTTATAGATATAACTAAAAATTAAATTTTAATTTACTTTTAATTATTAAGAATTCAGAGAATGAATTATTTCAGATACATTTATTAAATATAATTCTACTTCTTAAGAGTTACAAATGGCCTCATAGTAATTTTAATTAAATTAAAACTATTTTAAATTTATTTTATTATCTTCATCTATAAAATGTGCCTCTCCAAAAAGATCTTTTTCTGTTATTATTGAACTACTATATTAAAAATTAGTACAATTATTTGTGAATAGGTCCTTTAACAGACTGGAGTACAACTGATCTATTTTGATAAGAAATTGATACCCTTATTTTATTATGCAAACAATTCCAGGTAAAATAATGCTAAGATTAGTTTTATATTAATAAGTTTTAAGTGGAATTTAATCAAGAATAGCATAGATTGAACTTAAATAAATACAAGAAAAAAATGAGAATTGAATCAAATAGGTTAATTTAGCTTCAATTTCCTTCTATCTATTCATTTAAACAATTTGATTATAAAGTATTCTGCTAAAAGTTACTTAATAGTGATAAACAATACGCATTATTGTAGGCTTCAGAATTTAAAAACTTTCTAAAATTAGAATACTATCAACACTCAATTTTCCTTTCAGAAATAAATAAACTTGCTTTTCACAATCAAAACTTTAACCTACTTAATCAAAATAGATAAGTTTAATGTTTGGCATCAATAATCCTATGTGTTGACTTAGAATATCCAATTTTTACAAGAATACTTTTATAATTATCTTTATTACACTATAATGGCCTATTATCCTCTTAGTCAAAACGAAAAATGTCAATAACCTTGTCAATTAAAATTTGATTTTTTATAATCATAAAATTAATCTTCTTAAATTACTTTAGTTTACGATTTATAAAGTAATATATTTTTTTAACTGGTTGCCTATGTGATAACATAAGCCTATGCTATAGAGGTTTAAGATAAAAAATGTTTCCTAAAATAAATAAATTTATTTTTAATTCATTTTTAATTCATTTTAAAATATATAAATAAGTTCCGAAAAGTCTCTTTTCCACAATGATTTAACATTATCAATATTTATGTCAAACTAAGACTTTAAATTGCATTTTGAAGTATAGGTATCTATAAGCAAATCCTCAAGATATTATATTTTATTTAGTAACTCCTTATAAATTTCTGACAACTCTTATTCTGATGAATATATTTATTAGAAATCTTTGCTTATAATGGAAAAATCATTATAAATCAAAAGTTCTTTGATTGCTGGTAAAATTTCTTTGTTTTTATATTACTTTTTAATTATCACATAGGCGTCTTATAAAGTCTTGATTTTTTATAAATATTATACAAAATTCTAATTTTTACATTTCTACTTATATTGCTCTTTCGTTTGCTTTATACATAATAGATTAGATTATCTACAAGTATAAATAGTAAAGATAGAATAACTTTTGAATAAAGCTGATATCTAATTAAATTTAATTTGAAGATAAATATATAAGGCTGAATTTATAAATAAATGAGTTTATGTAATAACTTCTTATAAATTTTGTAACTAGAATTTATGAAAGAATATTCTTAGCTCTGCTAAATTGACCAACCTTATAATCATATCTTATTTTGTAAATTCTCCCTTTAAATTCAAAGTATGTAAATATTTAATTGACTTTAAACGAATGGATTAATTAGATCCCAAAGGTTTTACATTAACAGTAAAACTTTAACTTGAATTATTATCAATTGATATCAAATATATATTGTACATATTATCTAAGTAATAATAATTTCATAATTGCTTACTTTAAGATCTTATATTGTATAACATTGCTAGATTCTTTAACCATTTAATATAATCAAATCAATAGAATATAATGAATCAATAATTAAATATATGTTTCATCACTATCATTTTTTATCATTTTATGAGAAACCTTGAATTTCACTTATAGTTTCTTAATATTTTATTGTCTACTATTATTCTCAGTTTTTTAGGTATCTTTAATTTGTTATTTTTATAATTCTGTAATTTCGATTTTAGTTATTTAATTTAAAGCTCGATTTCCTTTTAATTCTTTGAAATACAATTATTTTATCCTTCTCTTAATAGTAGTTATAGATCCGACTAATTGTTATAAAATATTATTTTTTGGAATTGCTCTAATTATATTTTTCAAATTTTAAAGTCGAAATACTTTTCTTTATAATAGTGTATTATCCATTATTATTTATTTATAAAATATTAATCAATCATGACAGACCAACTGCTTATTATAAACGATCCACAAGTTTATTACCACCAATATCATATGCTGTATTAAATATATCTCCTAATTAACATTTCAATTTTATTATCTGATCACTATAATTCTCTAACTCTTCTTTTTATTATTATTTTATTTTTTTTTCATTTTGATTTGCTTTTTAAATTTAGTCTTTATATTAATTTAATACTCTAAAAATAATAATTACTTTTATTACTTATTGAATTATTCTTCTTTTTATTAATACTGTTATATTTATTTTTATAATTATTAGATTTATGAAGCATCTTTATTATCCAAATCTTTGTCTTTTGATAATTTATTTATCAACTCTTCCTTTTCATTTAATTAAGCCTATAAATTTTTTAATTGTACTTAATATAATCCATAATCTTATTCTTATTTCTTTTATTCTCTTTAAATTTATTTTTCTAAATCATTTATTTTTTTTTACATCAATTCCATATCTTTATTATTTCCAATTGATTTTCTATTTTATTCCTATAATTCTGATTCTTCATATTAGCTTATTCTTTATTTCATAACTTACATTTATCCAAGAGCATTTGATAACTTTTAATCAGATTAAACTACTTATTATTGTTTTATTTTTAATTATTCACTAAATTCAATAATCTTTTATTGTAATTATTTATTTTAAATCTCTAACTCTTTTATTTTATTGTCCGAACTTTTTTTTAAATTATCTTGACCTTGAACAGATTCTTCAAAATTTTATAATTTGTCCAATGTCTCATACAATTTCTACTTTGCAGCTTCTAATTGTTATTTTGTATCAGTTAACTATTCTTACTTTGTTTCAAGACTCTGCATCAACTATGATATTTAATTATCTTTCTATTAGACTTTCTTCATTTCTTAATTTAATAATGTTCGTATTTCATCTAAATCTTATTCTGTATATTGATAATTATTTTATAAGGTTAATTATTAATTATTGTTATTTCCTTATTGAACCTGTATTTTTTAAGAAGCTGTATTAGAAATAGTATTTTATTAATCTTCTTGATCAACATTAGAAGCGAATGAAATTCTACTCAATTAATCAATGTCCAATTCTTCTATACAAATAAATTAAAATCTAATATGTATTTTAGCATGTTTATCAGGGCATTTTTCCAATCTTAGTTCTTCTCTAAAGGTTTCTACTTTTCTATTCAAATAAGAGGAAATATCCATAGAAACTTATCCTGCTACCTTATTACCCTTTTATGATAGAAGTGTAACTGTAAATGCACATTTCTTTTCTTTGAATCGATTATCTTCAAAATATAAATTCGAATTCATTTCTAATTATTCATTAAAATTAGCAACATTAACATTCAAATCAGATTACTTTGTTTCTAATTTTTAATTACCTCTCTTCCAAGCTACTTAAAGTTTACAAGGAAAGTTGATTGCTATTACTACTCTTTCAATAAAAGCTTTCAAACAAAATTTAAACACTCTAGTATTATTCATATATAATTTATAAAATTATGAATTATCAAAATCTGTTTGAAATCACATGCCATATTCTTACTGTATAATAGAGAGAAACAAACCAATTTTCATGAACATAATCTAAAATACATTGAGTTTCTGATTTTAATAAACTTGCTCTTGGATATTTTTTAAGAGTTTCATCTATCCTATCAGCTAAATCATCTGTATCCCTAATTACATATTATATTTTTAAAAGCTTTTATTATGCGAACAAGATCATCATTTTTTCAATAGGACATTTGTAATAAAATATAAAATCAAGTAAATGTTCAGGTTTTTTCAATTCATTAATTGGTTTAGAAATATTAAATACGATTACTTAAACCATCCATATAATTAGAATCTCAAAAATTTTTTCAGGTATTTTAATTTATTTGATTACACTATAAATTTCATTAATAATTAAAGAGGCTATTGTTATAATTAATTTTAGATTTTTTGATTTAATTTCAGTAATCCAGAAGTCCTAATTTTGTTTTAATTTATTACAATTAATTAGAAAATGATAAATTTTTTATTGCAAATTTTTGTAAACATCTAATAAAGTTGTTTTTCACAAACTATTTCTTTGTTATCTGCATAAGTTTATTTGTTTTTTAACACTATGCTATGTTCTATTATTGGGGACATTTAGTACTCTAAAGTGTTTATACTATTGTACAGGTCTTAAAATTATAAATTGCTCAAGTTATATTCATTTAGAATTAATTATGATTCTTAAAGGTTAATTAATCCTAATTCTTTTATTTTTTCTTAAATTTTCTTCTAACCATTTTTTGATCGTTATTTGATCTTTTAAAGAGCTATAAAATGATCATTTTCAAGAAATTGAGCTTGTTAAATTTAATCAATAGATTCGACAAAAATTAGCAATTTTTTGAGTTCTTCTACATTTTCTGTGTATTCTTATGATTCTATTAACTTTTATATTAACTCATAAATAAATTCAATCAAATTTAAATTTGATTTATATTCCATAGTATTACTTTCTTTAGACCCTTTGCATTAATTACCCATTAAAATATTAAAAAATTATAAATAAATAATCAATTTCCAGGATTTTGGACCTAAATATTTTCTACTTCTTATAATTCATTTAATTAAATATGGTTTTTTAGTTTATTAATTCTGTAATTCTAATATAAAATGGCTGCTATACAAAAAAGAATTAGAAAAATTCCAATTCCACTTTAACAATAAATAAAAATTTACATGAACAAATTTCCAATAATATAATATTTTGATTGATCATCTTCATAGAATTAAATTTCTTTCCCTGTGATAGTGAAATTATGATATACAATACACTATTTAAATGCTGTATAATCATTTTCTTTTTACTTAAATAAACATGATGTTGATAACATTTTTAAACTATATTATGTAGAATTCAAACTTGTAGGTTTGCATTACAACCTTGGTAATAATGATTTCACAGAAAAAATTGATAATTAATTTTAAAATATTCCTATCATTAGTGATTATTTATAATATATGGGAATACTTTAAAATGGTTCTTAATCTATAGCTTCCTAATTAAATAAATTATTTTCCCATTTTCTAAATTCTTCAACTTTAAAAAGATTAATTGCTTCAAAAAATTATGGAATATCACTTTATTCAACAAATTATTAAAATATTGAATGATAAATAATTCTATGAGTCCCTACACTTATGAGAATGGCAAAGTATTCACCTACCAATACATCATATATATCTATATCTTTTGAATAAATTTTATTGAAATAGTAAATATCCTCATATTATAAGACTTCTAAAGCATAAGGAATTTGATTGTAGGTTTAAGCCACTATAAAGAAAGTGTTTTCATAGAAATCAAATGCAACACTATTCTACAAAGTAATCTAAAATGAAGTTAATCTATATTCTAAAATTGAATCAATATAATAAGAGATCAATCCAATATTCTAATCAAGTAAATAAAGAATTGTGCTTTTTGTGTTAGTTCGAACTTATACAATTTTCTCTCCACTCATTATTGTTTACACTTTTTCAATTGAACTATTATTTGTAAATTGAAGCACATCTATGAATTAATTGCCATAACAAATATAAATTGCTTTTGATTTCTCATCAAAATAAATATCTTAAGGAAATTCTCTAAATTCACCAATAATCTATGTTAGGTTGATTGAAATAAAATTGTTGTCTTTGTAAAGAAAGGTTTAACCTTCCTCTCCAAATATTAAGCATATCTAATTATAACAGATAATCTAATGTTATTAGCTAAAACCAACATTTTTATGAGTTCTTTTCAATTCTAAACCTATGATCTTTCTATTCTTTTCATCAAGTTAGATTTCAAATTGCCATAATGAATTATCACTTCTGGTCGCAAATACAAAATTATTGTCAATATACATATTTGTAAAAACTTGTTCATCTGAATCAATCTTTTGATAAGCTAATTGCTTATATATCAATTTTCTATTATAATGATGGCATCCTGGTAAAGTAAAGGGATCTAAACTTAAGCTTTATTAGATTTCAACATATTCTCCATCTACAATTTCACCCAATTCCATACTATACACTCCTGGATAGCTTAAATAATAATAATCATATATTACTCATTATATTAAAGTAATAATGTTGAATTGATATTATGTGTATAATTGGTTTAAGAAATTTGTTCAAATTGATATTGAAGTTATGGGTTTGTAGTTCTTTTAGAATAAACTAAAGAGAATAATATTAAGAACATTAAAAAATACAATATAATATAAAAATATATTTTATTATCTATTTGGCATAAGATAAACACGCNGAGTCCCTACACTTATGAGAATGGCAAAGTATTCACCTACCAATACATCATATATATCTATATCTTTTGAATAAATTTTATTGAAATAGTAAATATCCTCATATTATAAGACTTCTAAAGCATAAGGAATTTGATTGTAGGTTTAAGCCACTATAAAGAAAGTGTTTTCATAGAAATCAAATGCAACACTATTCTACAAAGTAATCTAAAATGAAGTTAATCTATATTCTAAAATTGAATCAATATAATAAGAGATCAATCCAATATTCTAATCAAGTAAATAAAGAATTGTGCTTTTTGTGTTAGTTCGAACTTATACAATTTTCTCTCCACTCATTATTGTTTACACTTTTTCAATTGAACTATTATTTGTAAATTGAAGCACATCTATGAATTAATTGCCATAACAAATATAAATTGCTTTTGATTTCTCATCAAAATAAATATCTTAAGGAAATTCTCTAAATTCACCAATAATCTATGTTAGGTTGATTGAAATAAAATTGTTGTCTTTGTAAAGAAAGGTTTAACCTTCCTCTCCAAATATTAAGCATATCTAATTATAACAGATAATCTAATGTTATTAGCTAAAACCAACATTTTTATGAGTTCTTTTCAATTCTAAACCTATGATCTTTCTATTCTTTTCATCAAGTTAGATTTCAAATTGCCATAATGAATTATCACTTCTGGTCGCAAATACAAAATTATTGTCAATATACATATTTGTAAAAACTTGTTCATCTGAATCAATCTTTTGATAAGCTAATTGCTTATATATCAATTTTCTATTATAATGATGGCATCCTGGTAAAGTAAAGGGATCTAAACTTAAGCTTTATTAGATTTCAACATATTCTCCATCTACAATTTCACCCAATTCCATACTATACACTCCTGGATAGCTTAAATAATAATAATCATATATTACTCATTATATTAAAGTAATAATGTTGAATTGATATTATGTGTATAATTGGTTTAAGAAATTTGTTCAAATTGATATTGAAGTTATGGGTTTGTAGTTCTTTTAGAATAAACTAAAGAGAATAATATTAAGAACATTAAAAAATACAATATAATATAAAAATATATTTTATTATCTATTTGGCATAAGATAAACACGCTTTAAAGTTGGATTAAAATTTTAGATCATTTTGAATTATGTATTTATAATTATGAGTTAAGAGTATATAAAGATGCTTTTAAAATTTATTTCAATTAGAATATAAAAATAAAGTTTATAAATATTTTTAGATAAAAACTTTAAGCATTTTAATGATAATTATAAAAAATAAAAGCTATCCCTATTTACAAATATTCTAAATTAGAAGAGAAAACATTTTAATTTTGTTTTTTCTTAGATAAATGTAAATAGTTTTCAAAGAATGAATATATAGATAAAAGAGATTTAATGAATAATAAATATAGATTAACACATATTATTATCATTTATTTTTTCTCTCGAGTTTTGAAAGCCATTTTAACATTTCATCAATGTTTGTATTTTTTTTGGCAGATATACTAAAGCATGCAACACATCTATCTTTTATTTAATTTAAATTCATTTGTGTAATAAGTTCCTATTCCGTAATACTATAAATATAGAGATTGACGTTACCATCCTTAAAGATCATGTTTATTTCCTAATACTAATAGTGGTATACCCTCTAGACTAGGCCAAGATATTAGTTAATTAAGTTATTATCTAGCAATATCTAAATTTCCTTAATCTTGTGCATCAACAACAAAAATTATGACATCTGCTGATCTACAATATTTTTCCCATTATTCTCTAAATCTAGCCTATCCCCCAACATCCCACATCTTCATTTTTACTTTCCCTTTCTTAACAGATCGAAAATTAAATCCTATTGTTGGAATAGTGTCTTCTTCAAACTTTCCTGTAGACATAGTATTCACCAAAGTAGTTTTCCCTGCATTCTATAATCCAACTAAGGCTATTTCTAACTCTTTTCCAAAAAACAACTCTCTAAACCAATTCACTAATGTCTTAAACATATATTTTATAAATACTTTAATAAAATTATGAATGACAACATTCAAATAATCAGATTATTAATATATCAAATCCAAATTAAAACACTTACATAATTAAAAAATTATAATTTATTACTCAAAAACTTATCCTCAATTTATTTTTCCCTTTTTTCTAACACACAATATTGATTTTAACCAATCATATTTCTCTTTAAACCAATTTTTTTTAACATTTTTTTTTTGTGTCTCAATTTTATCCTCATAATTCAAACTATTTAACATTTTTTCGCTTATTGCCTTTTATCTTTGTTTTATTTATTCTTTCTTTTTTAATAATTGTTCCCAAGCTTATTTTGCATCTTCATTATTTGGTTCAATATCTAAAACTCTTTTAAAATCCTCTCCAGCTGCTTTAAACTTTTCTAGAATTATTTCTTACTTCTTATAAATTCATTAAACAAATTCCTCTCCTATATAAACCTTTTAAATTATTAGCTTCAACTTCTAATGCTTTATTTGCAAAGTCCTTTCCCATTTAATATTCCTTTTATTTGATATAACATAGAGATAAATTGAGACTACAGGGAAGCTAATAGATGTATAAATTTTATTATACGTATATTTCTTATGTAATCTTTTTCATTTCTTCTGGATCATTCACTACTCCATCCTGTATTAAAAATTAATACGCCATTACTGCCTTAAATATGTAAAAAAATTGTACTTTCGAATAATGACGTATTGCTTCAAAATAATCACCTTTCTTAAAACATTCTGTTCCTGCATTCTTTTCAAAACTAGGAATTTGAGTTTTATCAATCTAGATATTTTCTTTTTTTATACATCAGAATAGTCTTCAAATTTAGGTGGATTTGATGCTGTTTCTTCTTGCTACACATTTTATTGATCCTCATGATCACTCATGGCTTTATTTTTATATTAAATTTTTAATTAATTTAAGAATGATTAATTAAAAAATAAGATAAAGTTTCAATCTAATTATAGATAGCGATTTTATTAAAAAATGTGATATTATTCTCTAAAGAAATAACAATATTATAATATATTGAATTAGCTTAACACATTATAATTTAATACATGATCTCATAAAACTTTTTTAACAGATAAAAAAATGTAGTGCAATTTATTTTTCGATGAAATAATTATTTTAGTTCATCATTATACAATAACGCTTAATTATAAAGATAAATTCTGTTTTGAAAATAGTTAGAAATTAAGCTTAATCCAGTTTAGAAGATTTAAATTTTCATTCATTTTTTAATTAAAATGAAGTTATTGAGAATTTTTTAACAATTTTAAATAATTTTTTTTGGAATAGTTTACTTTGTTGATTAAATCTTAATAATAGCAGACTAGAATTCTAAATTTAATAGATACCTCTATAAAAATTGAGAAGGATATTTTCTTTTATTTAAACCAAAAGGAATTTTTCATTTATAAAATGATAAGAATTAAAAATTTATAATTTCTCATAATGGGATCTGTTTCAATTAAAAAATAATCTCAATATGATGGGAACCTAAAATATCCGATAATTAATAAAATAATGAAATTTCAACCTAATAAGTAATACCCTTTAGCAAAACCTCATTCTCATTCAAATATGATGGAAGAAACTTATGAAATGAATTATTTAGAAATAATTCTTAATGTTAAAGAGATTGCTAAAAAAAAAAGTTAAGAATTAAAAGCCATTTCCACTCTTCCACTCGAGGATTAGCAATATCAGAAGACTTAAGATTTATAAATTACTAAGGAACAAGAATTATAAGAGTTTCACTAGGAGAAATAATTAGAAGGTAAATGTCTGATAATGAGAAGAAGTGTTACTTAAAATTCAAATCATCCTGAATAATTTGATGAATACTCAGTTATTTTGAATAAAAATTAGACTGTATCTGATACATAAACAATAAGAAGCATACTTAAGACTAGTAAATCAAGATCTCATAAATCTGTACCAAAAGTAGTATAATCAAGTTATTAAAAAAAAGTTTCATTTGAACCTAGATTATTAAAGCAAAAAAATCAATATTTTTTAATGTGAGAATATCATTAATCACTTCTATTTTTTAATTTGATTTTAAAGTAGATTACTGGCATAAGTTGGAGTCATTTTTTTAATATCATCAAAATTGTATCCTAATTAAATAAGCTCATTCTTCATTTATCTGGTGATCTAGAATAAATTTTAATTTTGGCTATTACCATAAAAGGAATTTATTGTGAAGGTTTTTCATTATTAGGATCTAAATAATCAGCAAGGTTTTCAAGTTTCTAAGCTCCATATTTAGCCATTTTTTCAGGGTCTGTCACATTCTTAATTGCAGAAAGAAATTTTTTCATAATTAATAATATTAACAAATATTTCATTGTTTATTACCCCCTTTTCTAGAAGACTTCTTTTTATGTCTTTTAATATTTAATTACATAGTTTTGAGTTTCTTTAATTCCATTTATTATTCTTCTAGTAATCTCAATCCTCTAAAAGTAGTATAAGTATTAATACTTTTTATATCCGTCTTTTTATTTACCAAGTTGATGAAGTATTTTATCTTTTTTGATTTTATGCAATTAATTTTATTCTTTATATAAATCTCTCATTAATTTCTTTTTAGTCATTATTTTTTTTTTTTACATTTCTCTTAGTTGTTCTTATTTGGAAATAGCATTTTGAGTTTTCTTAATTTATAAATGCTTTGGTAAATATTCAGATTTAATTCTAGGAGTTAATGGGAAAATTTTAATAATAGGTTTATCAATGATTAAAACAACATCTTTTTAGGTGTTCATGAGGTTTTCAAATTCTTAAATATTATTGAGTTTTTTTTATTTGCTTAATAGAAACAATTAATCATAGACAAGATTGAAATTGGGGACATTGGTTTTGTTTTAGATAATATGATTTACAATTTGTTGACTAAAAGGACTATCATCAGTAATAGCTTTTTCATAATATTTTATAAAGCTGCCAACATATTAATTGGACTATAATAATTTATCTGCTTGTAAGATAGCTTCAATATTTGGTTCTTGAATGGAAAGATATAAGATTAAGGCTACAAATGATTTGCCTTTTAATTCTGTGAAATTATTTGAGTAAGATTGTAATATTTAAATTCCTTGATTATGGTTGGTCTCAACTAATTATTATAATAGCTCAGAACAAGAAAATCCATTTTTGTTTAGCTTTTTGATAATTTTAGGGACATCATCAAGGGCTAAGATTTCTTATAATAAGGATAAACGTTCTTAAGTTTATTCTTCCATAAATAATTAAGTTTAATTAATTAATTTATATTATTCAAAATATTATTCAATCATCTGTCTAGCATAATATTGCCACACCTCTTTTGACCCAATGATAGGGATGATGATCAGGTGAAATAGGTAAATACACAGAAATAACAAAATTGGTAGAGTGACCAGTAGTTGAAAGTGTTCCTGCTCTTCTAGAAGTCTTATAAACAGGGCATTCATAAACCTAATGAAAACTAAATGATAATATTTTACAGATGTATCAGCATCCCAATCCTTCTTTTCTTCACTTGGTAATAGCCAGAGATAGGGAACTGAATATTGTAGAATTTTTGGTAAACTCTCATTAAGACATCTATTTTCTTCATCCCATCTAGCTCCATCAAGGAATAATCCATAAACATAACAACCATCATCAGGAGGCTTAGTTAAATCATATTCTTATGATGAAGGTGGTATCACAATGAATTCAAAAGATAATGTATCAATAGGAATTTAGTACTATCAATTAATTATGATTATACCTTTCTAGCAAAGTTTTAAAGTGTTCCTGTTAAAAAGGACTATGTGAAAAAGAATCCAGAAACCCAAAAAGTTGGTGGTGCACCATTATCTATCCATAATTGCATAAAATGCAATCTATCAATAAAATCATTTATCCAAGATCCTAAGGGTTTAAGTGAAGGATAAGCTACTTTATGCCAAACATCAGGGACTTAATTATCAAATACTTTATTAAACACTTATTCTAGATCTGCACTCATCACAACTAAACCATCTATTGCCTTGCCTAAATCAATCAAAGATTATGTAACAGCTTATAATAATTTATTGAATCTAATCAATTCTTATTACAACACAGTATTCATACTCTAATTGTATTAAACTGGATGTTTACGAGCAGCCTCTTCTACATTGAATCTTTTAGGCAATTTAGACAGAATTTGCTTGCATTTTTCTTTTATAAGATCTTCTGCAGATGATCCAGCACCTCCAGTTGATCTAGGAAGCAATGATAATATAGTTGATGTTATGAAGTTTGTTTCAATAATTGCTGATGATATTTCTGCATTGTCATGTAATCCAAAAACTTCAGTTTAATCATTCAATGGTAAATTTCTTATATACTCTTTATAATCCTCTAAAACTCCATTTGGAGGAATGTAATAGGTACCACTTGGACTTAACTTATGTTTATCAATTTATAAAACATCAGTTGTATAGAATTATTTAAGTAAAATGGCAATCAATCTTCTATCCTTAGGATCTGTAACTCTTCCTCCATAATTTGCTTCTGCAACCATATAATTAAGAGCCTCCCATGGAATATCTTCAAATGTGTCTAGGAAATTTTTCAATTGAGAAACAGAAATTGCCAAATCTGCTGAAGTAAATTCATATGGAATATTCCAACCTAGAGGTCCATACTTACGTCTTTCTAAACAAACAGCATGGAAAAAGTTTAATCCAAAAAATAATTTTTTCCATTCAACTGGTTTCTTGCATTATTCAAAACTCTTAGCATCAATTGATGAAAAATTTCTAAGCATATTATTTTTTAATCCTCTTGGTGGTTCATAAGTCATTTTAATTCCTTTCATTAATAGAGTAACAGGAAATACATTAGATGGCATTGATGTTAACCATATTCTAAAATCTGTATTAACATCAGGTTTAGCACATATCTCTTATTCATGAATTCTCTCTAATTCTGGCATAAATGATGGAGCAAGATGACAATTCTATAATAATACCCATTTTCCATCTTTGACAGCTCCTTTTATGGCATTTGTTGCAATTTCTCCTTAACCTTAACCCAATGAAAGTGGAATAAAGTTTTATCTAAATCCAAATTTATCAGCTAAACTCTAAATTTCTAAACGAGGATCTGCACCTGGTGATAAAATAAAAATTAATGGTGTAAATGCATCTGCATCTTTATATGCATATTCCAAATTGAATGGAGGAGGATCCATAAATTATTTACCCATTTCTGTAATAATAAGATTCTAAGTTGCATTTGCAAATTTATCTGCTCTAATTATTCTTAAAATTATCAATTTTTAAAAAGTAGATAAAGATGTAGCCCATGGTTCTGGTAATTTTTATGTCTAAGGTTCTGAACTGTCATATATCTCTTGCCAAACCTCTAAATTCTTTGTAATAGATTCTGGTAATCCTTTGAAACAAGCCAAAACATCAGCTGCTTCAGTTATTAAACACCACATCTTCTTTGAAATCCATTCTGCTTATGGTTAATTATACGTTGGGTCTGTATAAGTTCCACCTACCATTGTAAAACGAATTTCCTAAGGAGTAATCTTACCATCACTTTACATTACTTTCATTGTCATCAAAAATGAGAATATCAATTTATCTTTCTCCAATAGAGATCTACATATACTCTCATATAAAGAAATTTAAAATTTATCTATTATATTTTTACTTCTATTCTCTTTTCCTTAAATTGATTCTCTGATTGCTCTTTCAAACAAAATAATGTAAAATTCTAAAGACCATTAATAAGTAGGTTCAATCAAAGAAAGATCCAAAACTACAAAATATAAATTAGCCACTCTCTTTGCCACTTCTCGATAGAAATTACGAATTTAATTAAACTGTTCTCTATCCTACTCTTATTTCTTTAATTTATCCTAAATAGTTATTGATTCTGCTTTAGATCTTTAGAGAGTATCTATCAAAACTTCATCATCCAATAAATTTCCTTTCGATTCTTATAATAATTATAAAATATTATCTTCTGTCATCTTTTATTTATTCTTATTTTCAAAGAATTCTTTTATATTTCTTTGTCTTTATTCATCTTTAGCTGGTTCCTCTATTTTTACAACAATATTTAACATTTAATCTTCCAATCCCTCTTAAGTTACTTAGAAATTTAACATTGTGACTTTTACACATATTTCAGGTGGATAATGAGGTCTAGCTAACTTTGTTGTCATATAGAATTTAAAATCTTTTGAATAATCAACCATTTTATCTCCAAATTTTAATTTGTAAGCAGAACCTTGTTTGATAATCTTTTATTATAAAATCGATTCAAATATGGCATCTATACTCTCTCCTACATTTTCTAACAAAACACTCTATCCAAATTATAATGCACTTTCCAAAGTCTTTGATAATATATTTTAAGATTATGTTGGCCTCACAATAACTAATGATTAATTTTCTCCATGTTTCAATTCCATATGTTTAACCCATGTATTAGCTTATGTTTATGGGTCAATCATCAATGGCCATCTTGTAGAATTTTTTAAGATAATAGCATTATCAATTGAAAATGAATCATTTGGTAACTTTTAGACATTTGTCCACTATCCCATTGTGATTGGATCACATAGAATTTTTTATAATGAATAATCTGGATCATATTCCAAATTTAATTTAGTTAATAAACCTTACCAAGCTTTTATTGTATCATCTCTATAAGCAATAGGAAATGCACCTAAATATGCAACAATTCCTGATGATAATATACAATCCCCAACTATTGTTTTAGAATCAACTCTAAAATCAGCAGCTTTCTTCTTCCAACTCTCTTTCTCTCCACCTAATTCAGTAATTAATTTCTCTGCTCTACTCAATTAAATCTTGCATTTATTAACTTTAGCCTCTAAATCTTCTTTTTCTTATTTGGCTTTATTATAATCAGCTTCTAATTTAGCCAAAATATCAAGCACTTCTTGTAATGCTTCTTATTTCACTCTCAAAGTCTCTTCAGCTTCTTTTAATTTAGCTTCTGCTTCTAACAATTATTATCTCTTAGGATCAACAACTAATAAAGCATCATAAGTTTCTACAACAGCACGAACCCATAAACTTAAATTACCTGCAGCAACAGATGCATTAAATACTTTATCCTTCTAAAATAATGGATTTTATGAAAATGCTTTTAATTTATTTATTTTAGCTTAAGGAATTTATCTGATTGCATCATCTCTAAAATCTTTGATTCTTTTAATTAATTTATCATTTAATAAATTCTTTTTTGAATACTCCCAAAAATCTTGTATTTTTTCCATTGAACCAGGTTCTTTTGGTTTCCATGGTACATTTTAATCTTCCTAAAAAATGTAACATAAACCTTCCATTACAATAGCCGCAGAAGGAGGTGGTTTAGGGAATGATTTTAATTAGACCATATCATTCTTATCAATTTTTTCCAAAGCCTCGGCAGCTTAAGCCAAAATGGGTAACACTTTATCGAGATCATTTTAACAATCATTTCTTAAGGCATTGGCTGCATCTCTTTAAACATTACAATCTTTTTCCTCTTATTGACAAATTTATTTTTTAGCATCTGCTTCTTTTTATTTCTTTTATAAATTAATCAACATTATGCTATTATCTTTAGTAGCTTATTCTAATTTAGGTTGTAAGTCTTCTAATTCTTTTTGCATTTTGCTAACTTCACTTTCAGTAATAATAATTTTATCAACACCTGCTTCATAACGAGATATCATTTTAATCATATTTTAATCTCTATCAGATTTTAGTCTCTTAAATGTGTTAAGTAATTCCAAATAAGAAGTGGGTGTTACATAATAATATCTTCTTAATTCATTATAATATCTTTTAGTTAAATCAGATACTCTCATCTACATATCAACAGCAATATTAACCAATCCTTATCTTAATTTAGTATCCGTAATATTCATATCTCTTGTAAATACAGCATCTGCAGTTGATCTAAGTGCTTCTTCTGGCCATGGTAAAAACCAATCTATAGTTGTGCAATTAACCAAAGCTGGAAAAGTACGCAATCTTCTTCTAAATGCTTCTCCAACAGGTGACATGCAAATCACAAGATGCAAATTCTTTTTACATTACCTAACAAAATAACTGTATTTCTCATTTGGTGTACCAGAAGTATAACTACTCATTTCCTCAATGATCTTACCTTTCTCTTCTGCAGGAAATAGATTTGGCACTTCACCATTATTCAAGATATTACAAATATCTTCAACCATTGATTCCTTAATAATCTATGTATCTGAATACATAAACACAATCTCTTTTTAATCTATTCCTCCCATCTTCATTACTTTCTATAATTCTTCTATCCAATTTCTTGAGTCTACCTATAAGGTTTCATTTTGGAAGGCTATGAATGAAGCTAATTAAGCCAAACTCTTTCTACCTGAACCTCCTACACCAACTAATAAAGCATGACCAAATGTAGTATTAACAACACGTACTATTTTTAATACATGTTGNNATTCTTTTAATTAATTTATCATTTAATAAATTCTTTTTTGAATACTCCCAAAAATCTTGTATTTTTTCCATTGAACCAGGTTCTTTAGGTTTCCATGGTACATTTTGATCTTCTTAAAAAATGTAACATAAACCTTCCATTACAATAGCTGCAGAAGGAGGAGGCTTAGGGAATGATTTCAATTAAACCATATCATTCTTATCAATTTTTTCTAAAGCCTCTGCAGCTTGAGCTAAAATTGGTAACACTTTATCAAGGTCATTTTAACAATCGTTTCTTAAGGCATTTGCTGCATCTCTTTAAACATTACAATCTTTTTCCTCTTATTGACAAATTTATTTTTTAGCATCTGCTTCTTTTTATTTCTTTTATAAATTAATCAACATTATGCTATTATCTTTAGTAGCTTATTCTAATTTAGGTTGTAAGTCTTCTAATTCTTTTTGCATTTTGCTAACTTCACTTTCAGTAATAATAATTTTATCAACACCTGCTTCATAACGAGATATCATTTTAATCATATTTTAATCTCTATCAGATTTTAGTCTCTTAAATGTGTTAAGTAATTCCAAATAAGAAGTAGGTGTTACATAATAATATCTTCTTAATTCATTATAATATCTTTTAGTTAAATCAGATACTCTCATCTACATATCAACAGCAATATTAACCAATCCTTATCTTAATTTAGTATCAGTAATATTCATATCTCTTGTAAATACAGCATCTGCAGTTGATCTAAGGGCTTCTTCTGGCCATGGTAAAAACCAATCTATAGTTGTGCAATTAACCAAAGCTGGAAAAGTACGTAATCTTCTTCTAAATGCTTCTCCAACAGGTGACATGCAAATCACAAGATGCAAATTCTTTTTACATTACCTAACAAAATAACTGTATTTCTCATTTGGTGTACCAGAAGTATAACTACTCATTTCCTCAATGATCTTACCTTTCTCTTCTGCAGGAAATAGATTTGGCACTTCACCATTATTCAAGATATTACAAATATCTTCAACCATTGATTCTTTAATAATCTATGTATCTGAATACATAAACACAATCTCTTTTTAATCTATTCCTCCCATTTTCATTACCTTCTATAATTCTTCTATCCAATTCCTTGAGTCTACCTATAAGGTTTCATTTTGGAAGGCTATGAATGAAGCTAATTAAGCCAAACTCTTTCTACCTGAACCTCCTACACCAACTAATAAAGCATGACCAAATGTAGTATTAACAACACGTACTATTTTTAATACATGTTGGATCGCATTCATAAATAATACTAACTCCATTCTATTACTTGTATATTAAGAATTATATTCATTCAGTTATTCCTAACATACTTTCTTAAGTGTTTCTCTATCTGTTAATTCACAATAAATATCAGTCATTGGTCTCTTTGTTCTATCATCTTCAGGATACAATGTAGGAACAAATGATGCCCATAATAATGGTTCTATTTATACTAATTATTTCCAATCTCTCTTGAAATGTTTTAAAATTGTTTCTTTTAAGATCTTATCAAAAGTTCCTTAATCATCTTCATTAATCAACCTATCCTAAAATACACGTTGACATTCATGAGCCCATAATTTAATAAAATCATTCTCATCTCTGAAAGACTTTATTATACCTTTTGAAATTCCCTAAAATACTTTGCTAATATCTCTAAGATTGTAAATATAATGAGATTTAGCAGGAGTAGGTAAAAGTTCTTTACAAGTTTGAATTAATTAATAAATATCTAAAGTAGCATTCACTGTTTAATCTCTAAGACTTGTTATTGATTTCANGCTGCATCTCTTTAAACATTACAATCTTTTTCCTCTTATTGACAAATTTATTTTTTAGCATCTGCTTCTTTTTATTTCTTTTATAAATTAATCAACATTATGCTATTATCTTTAGTAGCTTATTCTAATTTAGGTTGTAAGTCTTCTAATTCTTTTTGCATTTTGCTAACTTCACTTTCAGTAATAATAATTTTATCAACACCTGCTTCATAACGAGATATCATTTTAATCATATTTTAATCTCTATCAGATTTTAGTCTCTTAAATGTGTTAAGTAATTCCAAATAAGAAGTAGGTGTTACATAATAATATCTTCTTAATTCATTATAATATCTTTTAGTTAAATCAGATACTCTCATCTACATATCAACAGCAATATTAACCAATCCTTATCTTAATTTAGTATCCGTAATATTCATATCTCTTGTAAATACAGCATCTGCAGTTGATCTAAGTGCTTCTTCTGGCCATGGTAAAAACCAATCTATAGTTGTGCAATTAACCAAAGCTGGAAAAGTACGTAATCTTCTTCTAAATGCTTCTCCAACAGGTGACATGCAAATCACAAGATGCAAATTCTTTTTACATTACCTAACAAAATAACTGTATTTCTCATTTGGTGTACCAGAAGTATAACTACTCATTTCCTCAATGATCTTACCTTTCTCTTCTGCAGGAAATAGATTTGGCACTTCACCATTATTCAAGATATTACAAATATCTTCAACCATTGATTCCTTAATAATCTATGTATCTGAATACATAAACACAATCTCTTTTTAATCTATTCCTCCCATCTTCATTACTTTCTATAATTCTTCTATCCAATTTCTTGAGTCTACCTATAAGGTTTCATTTTGGAAGGCTATGAATGAAGCTAATTAAGCCAAACTCTTTCTACCTGAACCTCCTACACCAACTAATAAAGCATGACCAAATGTAGTATTAACAACACGTACTATTTTTAATACATGTTGAATTGCATTCATAAATAATACTAACTCCATTCTATTACTTGTATATTAAGAATTATATTCATTCAATTATTCCTAACATACTTTCTTAAGTGTTTCTCTATCTGTTAATTCACAATAAATATCAGTCATTGGTCTCTTTGATCTATCATCTTCAGGATACAATGTAGGAACAAATGATGCCCATAATAGTGGTTCTATTTATACTAATTATTTCCAATCTCTCTTGAAATGTTTCAAAATTGTTTCTTTTAAGATCTTATCAAAAGTTCCTTAATCATCCTCATTAATCAACCTATCCTAAAATACACGTTAACATTCATGAGCCCATAATTTTATGAAATCATTCTCATCTCTAAAAGACTTTATTATAGCTTTTGAAATTCCCTAAAATACTTTACTAATATCTCTAAGATTGTAAATATAATGAGATTTAGCTGGAGTAGGTAAAAGTTCTTTACAAGTTTAAATTAATTAATAAATATCTAAAGTAGCATTCACTGTTTAATCTCTAAGATTTGTTATTGATTTCATAAATGGATTAGATTGTCTAGCATAATACCATTCTAACACATTTTAGAATATTCTTTATAAAGAATCTCCTTCAAATGGTTCAACATACAATAACACATAATGTCTTAAATATCTCATACTAACAACATTTCTTCCTCCTGTTGGAGGTAACATACTTGCAATAAATGTAATTCCTTGTAAGTATTTAGGTTCTTTAGTTTCTAAATCATACCATCCTCCTGTATCCATCCATTATCTTAATAATTCTATAGGTGGTTATGCACCATACTTTTCTTTGGCAGGCATATTCAAATCATCAATAAAAATTACTATAAACTTCTTTCCCTCTTCAGGTCCAAAATATCCTTTTCTTCTTCTTGAATTAACTTTAGCTTCTATTGTTTTTTAAACTTAATTTACTAAAGTTTAACCTGAAAATGCAGTTATCAAATTTGTATATTCTGTATTAAAATAGTTCTTATTAATTTCACTCACAATATTTGATGTCTTACCAGTACCAGTAGGTCCAGAAACCAAGAGATGTATTTTATTTTTTACACATAAATGTAAGAAGTAATTATTTCTCATAGAATCGCTTGTAGGAATAAGTAAATCATGGTAATCACATCCTTTAGGAATTATAAAAGGAGGTTAAGTTTATGTCCAACTAATAAAATTATTTTTCTATCTATCATAGACCATGTCAAATAGATTAGCTTTATCTGGTAATTTAGCATTTATAGTGATTGGTTAAAATTTATATTGTAATTACAATTTACAAGATTCTTGAACATCTTCAGATGAAATTAATTTAATTAAAAATTAATTAAATTATTTTCTACACACCTCATCAATGGCAGCTCCAAAACTCCAAACACAAGAAAATAGTATAGCTTTAGATATTACTTCTTTAACTTCATTATGATTAATTTATTTTTATTATGCTTTCTCATCCATATCTGTCCATTCCTAAATGTAAGTTTGTAAAATTAGAAGCATATTTTTAACTAAAGTCATTTCACTCTTATAAATTGGAAACTTACCATTTTTTCTTAACCATTCTTAACAACAATCAATCAAAACTCTCAATAGATCATCCAAATAATGATGCTCAATGAATTTCTCAGGAATAGTTTGTATGTATGATTTGACTAAGGCATACCACCCAATTTATTATGTTTCTAAAAAGACCATACCACATCTACTAACAGTGGCAGGTGATGCAACAGATAGATCTTCAACTTCAAACATCATGGTCATCCAGTTAGTCATTTTAATAATTTCACCAGATGTTAAACATAATTTCTTATTATCATCCAAAACGGTATTCATATTTTCAATCCAAACAGCATCTACAGGACCATCAAATACAACCCATTTTCTTTCTTCAATTTCTGCATCCTATGCACATTATCTCATTATAATGGCTATGACTCCATCAGTCCATGATTTTGTATCTGGATCTAATTTACCATATAATTAATCTGAAGTAATTGATTTTGGATTAAGTTTAAGAACACTCACATTCACAAATGATTATATTTTATTTAAAGAGGACATTGCTTTAGCTAAACATTACAAAACTGTTGATTTGCCTGCAAATGCTTATCCTACAATCATTAAACCATGTCGAACATTTATAGTATCAAATAGTTAAATACATTTTTCAATGAATCCTTTTTCTGCTTGAATATTAATCTCTTAAGCCATATTTTTAAGTGCTGTTTCTAATGCTCCATAATCTTATTCAGGCAATTTAATTCCTGGAAATAGGTCAGATGTAATTGAATTAAATAGAGGTACATCATTTATTGTAAATTTTGGAATATTGACATCCATTAATGCTCTTAAACAAATGATATCTTCAATATCATTCATGACTCTTTTTAAATTTCCTGCAGCTGTTAAAATTGCCTTTAAAGCTCTCATACCAAAATCATAATGATCTTATGAAGATAGTTATTCTGAGGATAATCTTAAAGAAGCAACAATTTTACGAGCTAAATTATTTGCATCTTAAAATCCAACAGAAGCTAAATAGATTTCTGAAATTAATGCATAATCTGGAACCATCATAGCACATGGTCTAAAAAGTGCTTTCAAGTTATCTGGTAAATCAGATCTTCCAGCATATCCAGGATTCATTGTAATATTGATAGCGCATGAAGGAATAAGTTTAATAGGTGTTCCTTCAAATTCAAATTCAGGTCTCTTTTATTTGATAGCATCTTAAATAGTAAGTACTTATTAAGCAATAACTGACAAGACTTCTAAATCAATACGATTAAATTCATCAAAACAACACCAAGCTCCTGAACTTGCTAATCCCTTAAAGAACTTACTCATAGCTAAATAATTCAAACCATCAGAACAATTAAATACAACACATTAAACTGCCAATGCCTTTGCTAAATCTTTAACAGTTTCTGTTTTACCTGTTCCTGCAGGACCTTCTGGTGCTCCTCCATATTATAAATGGAATGCTCCCATCAAAGTACGATAACATCTATCTGTTAATGGTGTTATAACCAATCTCATACTATTACCTAAATATTCATATCCATATAATAAATCAGCATTAATCATCTTCACATTACATTTCATTACTTATTCAGTCCAATAATATCTTAATTATGCCATCCATTAAAAATTATTTATATCATTACAACCAATCTTAACTAATTATCTAATAACATCTCTAGCATGTACATCTAAGACAACTAAAGCACCTAATGTTAATCTTTCTAAAGGAGATAAATCTTATCTAACTAAATCTACTATATCTCTTAATTCATTTATTAATAATTATAAAAATCCTGCTAATCCACCATGAGCATTATCTTTATCATTAATTGATGTTTCACTACCCCTAGTCCATCTAATCATATTTACAGCTAAAACAATCTAAGCTGGCCATTTTCGAACCCAAGCAACTCTTTTAGTATCAACATCTAAATGAGATGCTTTCATTATTTTTTTTAAAGTATCAATCATAACTGCTTCTATTTCACATAACCATTTTTCAACATTACCTTTCTTATCTCCTTCATTTACATTTATTGCCTTTGAAAAAGGTACTTTCTCTTTTTCGGCTGATATCATTGCTACTACTTCTTAACCATTTACAAATTCCAATAAGTTTATTGCTTCAAAACATTTATTAATATGCTTTTATACTGTTTCAGGATCTTTAGTTTATGCCAAAATTTCTAATAATTCTTCATCAGACAAAAAGTAAAATCTTGGGAATGAATTACGTTTTGTTTCTAAATATTCACTAAGTGATTTTTAAATCTAATCTAAAGCTTTATTATCCTAATCAAATTCATTTTTCATTTTATCACTCTCCACTCCATCCCATAAATTTGGTTCTTTACTAAATTATTCCATAACAGTTCTCCAATGTGAATCCACTTTCTAAAATTTTAATGTTTCTTATGGCATTTTCTTTTTTATATCATCTGATGTAAAGATGGGTTCTAAATACATCCAACCTCTTTAACATTTAATCCATCCATCCAAAGTATCTTAAATTAATACTATTTTATATTCTAAAGCTTATGCCTTATGTAATACAGCCTTTATTTATGGTTAAGCTTTCAACATCAATAAAATATTAAATTGATCATCAAAACATTAGACTACTTCTTCAAGTGATTTTAACACAAAAGTTCCAGTCTTTTTGTATGGAATCATTTCAACTTTTTAATCTTTTAATTTTTCTTGAATTAAATTTAAATTCTTTTCAATTTACCATTACTTTTCTGCTCTTCTTGATACTTCCTCTATATCACTTCTATAATTCATTAAACCATGTGATACAAGTGTATCTAATGATAAATCATCATTAGTTTCTTAATCTACAATTCCAACTATCTTCCAAATATCCTTCCACATATTCAATTTAATTTTCATTGCTTCCGTAGTTAATAATTCAATCAACCATAACTTTTCCTTAAATTCATCTATCTAACTCTTTAACTTTCTAGCTACTTCTGCAGCTGTATCATCACCTGTATCTGAAAATGCTTTTATCAAAACATTTACATTTCTTTAATTTGTTCTTACTTTAGCATCTATTTCAGTAAAATTTAATTTTAAAAATGATCCTGTACACCAATCACCTTTTTCCATTTCAAATTCAATGAAATAAGTCCACAAATTATAATAAATCGTAAAGTTCTTAATTAACTATTCTAATTCATCATATACTGATTCTGGAGATTTAAACAATCTTTCTCTTTCATTAAAAGAATCTACCTTCTCTTTAGCCTTCTACAATCGTTCATTTAATAACATAACTTCTGTTGCATTTTCTTTTGCTTTTGTATAATCATCAAATTTCTATACTGACAAATATAATTCAGCTAATTCTCTTAATTCCCCTTAAAACTTATCCTTCTCATTATCTAAATTCTCTATGAACTTTTATTCCTAAAGATTGGCTTTTCTTTAACCTTCTATTACATGATTCTTTATTTCAGGTGGAAAACTATACAAGTTCCAAAATTCATAAAGATTCTTATCTTCAAACGTATGGTTCATTTCTTCAAAGATTGTTAAATAATCATAAAGACAATCTACTTCTTATTTTTTTTTAGCCAAATTAACCTCATGTTCAGCAATATATGTCTTTAATTCAACTAATTCTGCTTCATTTTTTGGTTATTTTGTTATTCTTTCACTCATATCATTATATTCTACACTAAGACGACTAATGTTATCTGTTACTATTTCAGAACATTATTTCAAAATGGAGGAAACAAATTCATTTGATTTCTAAATCAAATTTTCTTTTGCTATTCTAGTTCTAATCTAAAAAAATTGTTCATTCTTTTCATCTAAACATAATCTTTATATTTATAATTTAGCATTGATAAAATCATTTAACTTTTTTTGAATTTCATCTTTATCCAAAGATGTAATAATAGGTTTCTTTTAAATATCTCCAAATAAACTCTTCAATATACTAGAAACGGGTTTTTCTAAAAGAAAACTAAATTCTCTAAAACGTTAAAGCATTTCATTAGGTTTTTGAAATCCTATCTCAACGTATTCCAATATTTTATCTCTTGCCCATTTAACCCATATTTAATCATTGTCATTTTCTATTTCATAAGCTCGTAATCGTCCTTTTTCTTCCTTTTTTTAATCTATGTCAACTAAAGGAACAAGATCTTTTTCTAGACGATTAAAAGAATTAACTGATTCTAATAATAAATCTAATGGTTTTAATAAAGCAGCTTAAATAGCTTATAAATTAGGAGAATAATAAATAGCATTAGAAGTATCTTCTTCAAATAAGGGAGTGTCATCTTATTTAACTTTTTTTTCATTTTTTTTTCCTTTCTTAAAACTAAGATTGACTTCAAGATTTAGAATCATAAGTGGATAGTCATTAATTTTCCAATATTCTCCTTATTTAGGAGTTGTAAATTTTTTGATAAAATCAACCCATGCTTAACAATTTTATTTAACAACATTTTCTCTAATGTAATTAGTAAACATGTAATCTATTCTGATTAATAATTTTTATAAATCACTATCTAAATAATCTTCAGTTTCTGTTTAATAAAATCTATATTTTTCTCTTAATTTATCTTATATATCTCCAACTATGGTACTTCTCCATTAAACTTACAAAGTTTATCTTCCTTAGACTTAATGTTATTTTTATTGACTTTCAAAATTAGACAATGTCATGGGAAGTGATTAATGATTTAATAAGACATTAAGTAAGGGGAAGTTTTGATATAATTAAGATCGTGCAGTTAAAGCATTAAGAGTATTAACAACAACAGTCAATTTTGAATAATGTAAATTAGAGATTGTTTATCTAACATTGAAAAATGCCCAATAATCTTATGCTTTGTTAAAAGATTTGGATGATTATGCTTATGATTCATAAATAATCATTTTTGTGTCACTTCCAAATTGCTTACACAATCCATAATATGGTTTCTTAATTTATTCAAATCTATTTCTAATTCTAAGTTGAATCCATTTAATATCATTTTTATTGATTTCCATATCTTTAAGAATAGAACATTTTTTCATCAGCATAATGTACTCTTTCTCAACTTATCTTACAAGATCTTTTTTAAGTAAATCTAAGTTTTATAATTACTTTCTTTTAATTTCAGGATCAGTGATCATGGTTTTGGATTCATCTTTTAAAGTTTAAATTTATGGAAATCCAGGAGCAGTTTTACTTGGATCTTCTTTATTTATATAAGGTAATTCTCTAAAAAATGTGAAATCATCAATTTTCTTTTGCATTTCATCAGATAAAATAGATGTCATAGAATCAGGTAATGATTCTATGTATTTAAGAAATCTATATTCATCATCAGCATTTCTTTATCTTTATTTACATAATTCAACACGTTATTCAAATTTAATAGGGTCTTCAGCATAAAATAGTAATGAAAGTCTTCCTATCCATTTGATTTTGCCATTTCTTAATACTTTTACTTAATATCGACCATTTTGATAACTAAGCACTTCGACATCAGTCCATATATATTTATCTGATTAATCAAAAAGGGGACATCTGGCATGAGGTGGATTAGTTTTATTACATATTTCTATCCATTATTCAGGAGTTTTATCTTCATCCCAACAATCATAATCTTTTAATTTTTTATTAGCCATTCTACCACCATAAGAGAAATTCTTATTTTTTGGAATGTCTTCAGGTTATGAATCATCATCATCTATAATAATAAATAATGTAAAATTACACATCTAAAATTCTGTAAATTCTTCTCCTAATGTTCCTTTTACTTCCACATCAAAATTTCTACCTGAATTAATGTAATTAGGAATGAAATTAGATCTTTTTGAATTGAATTATGAATCTAAATCTTATTTCAATGTTTAAGATGGTGGATTAAAATTAAGTGAAGTTAAATTCTTTATCTAACTTGTTAATAAAGGTACTTAACTTTTCACTTATCTATTAATACGAATGTTTGTCTATTATTATTTTACATATTAGAATTACCTTTTTCTTCATCCCAAATTATGAACTAGTCAGAGTCCCATCTATAGTTTGTAAATTGTCCCTATCATTCAACAGATTCATTACAAGTTTCCTTTATATTATAAGTCTAATAATACCTTGGATCTTAAGTGTCAGTTTCTTATTTAATTCTTTACTCAACTTCTTGATGTTCCTTAGTCGCAGACTGGAAATCAAAAGAAGGTTTATTAATTTTTTGTATTGGGCCTATATCTTTCTAAATTATATGTTACCTAATGTTCGCTTACTCTTCGAATGCATTTCCTAATTTTCTAAAATAAAATAATATATTACAGATACAAATATTTAAATGAGTTTTTCAGACGAATCAGAAGATGAAGAAGAAATCAAAAAGAGACTTTATGCAGATCTAGATTAAATCTCTATCAATGATAATTAGACTGAAAGAAGTTTTATATTTGAATAACATAATTATGAAATTCATGATTATAAATAATCTAGAATCTGGTAAGAATTCATGAATCAAAATAAATAGAGAGAAGAAATGTTAGATAAAATTGAAAATGATATTCAACTTATGAAATAAATTAATCAAGGAAATTAATGTATTGAAATTGAAGATTATAATGGTGATCATCTTAAAGTAGAACTTAATGATTAATTACCAAATGAAATTATTGCATAAATCAAAGAATAACCATAACAAAAAATCATTTTACATGATGAACTATTACTACAATAATAACCATTACCAATCACTGATTTATAGAAGTCTATGATTAATTCATAAATATTAACAAAAAAACAAGATAGAACTTTATCTGCCACAAAATAATCAAAATCTACTATTAAATAAAATGTGTAAGATAAAAAATTAGAATTAATGTATCAATAAAGAGAGATAATGTAAATGGAAATTGAAGACAATTATTCTAGAGAATATTAAGATTTTTGGATTAAATAACTATTTAAAAATAGACTCTATAATTTACCTGAAGAGTTTCCTGCTTTAAAACCTATTTCATTTTCTACCAAAATACCTGATTTCAATATTCCTGTCTTCAAAATTCCTTCCATCTAAATACCTTAAATATTTGATTTAGTTGAAGATAATCTTGCTCCAAGCAATACAAAAGAATTGGTTTTTTCACGATTATAAAATATCAAGTTTTAAAAATTCAATTATGTCGAAACGTAATTAGAAATAAAACCAAATATATAAATTTAACAAATACAATAAATTGACTCTGAACTTAAATACAATATTGTCTATTAAGATTTCTTAAAGAATCAATAGTAATTAGTATTGAGTGATAGTATCGAAGAGATTTATTGGAAAAAAGTTAATAATCTTCATCAGGATTTAATGAATATGTATTCTTATATCATTAATGTAGAATTAATAAATTAATTCAAAAATATTCCAAGTACAACTCTTATAGATATCCTTTTACTGAATATGAATAACCTAAAACCAATTTAGATAATATTAATATAAGTGATGATACTTCTAAATTAAACTTATTTTAATAATACATTCAAAATAATTAAGTTTCCAAGTTTACAAGAAAATTAGAAATTAAATTAGAGAATCTAACTACACTTGATGGAATTTAAGAAATGAAAGAAATACGAAAAGTAATCCTATCCTGTAATCAAATCAATGATCTTACTCCACTTTCTGCATTAAATAATCTAATCGAAGTGGATCTTTAATAAAACAATATCTAGACTTATCATCAGTTGGGTAAATTGAGTAATCTAAGAATTTTACGTTTAGAAATGAATCACATCTAAGAAATGAGTAAACTAAATAATTGTGTATACCTGGAAGTTTATTCTTTAAAGGGCAACAAAATTCAGTCAATTAATAATTTAGAAAATTTAGAGTTCTTGAAATAACTATATCTCTATAAAAATTAATTAAAAAGTATTGGGAATATCTCAAAATGTGTAATTTTAGAGATGCTTGATTTAAGTTCAAACCAAATAGAAATTGGATTAAATGAGAACCCTTTTAGAAATAATCAATGTCTACGTAAATTAATCCTCACAAAAAATAAATTATAACATTTACCTGAAATGAGATTATTAATGCTGAATGAATTGTATCTAAATAAGAATAAACTTGAATCACTTGATGGAATTGTTTATCTACCCTCTTTGCAAGTATTCTATTATTTTATAAGATTTTATAAGTTTAAGACAATTAATTGTAGACTTGTTATGATACAGAGTATCAGATATCTTACATTCCAAATATTTAATAAATTGATTTATCAGGAAACAGAATTTAATCATTTGGGACAATAATAAATTTTATCCGAAGATGCAATCAGTTGAAACAAATAAACTATCTTGAAAATCCATTTTTACTTGGTTTATCTGAAGTATGAGTTTACAAATATTTTAGGAAGTACTTTAATTATATCGATATATGTTAATTATTAATTGCCAATAATTAATTGAAGTAAATCAAGCTTTGTTAAACAAGAAAGATTAAGAATTCTTAAAAGATAAATTTTATGGTTTTCTAGAACCTCCCTAAAGAAAATCATAATAATTAGAATTGGAAATTAGTTTTAATAAGTTGATTAATTAATTAAATAACAATACTTAAATAATGCATAAGATAAATGGATTAGAATAAAGGAAGATTACAAAAATTCATCCATTTACTTACACAGAGAGATTTAAAATTATTCAAATTTTAAATGATTTAACATTTATCAAGAATAACTTTTAAATTAATATTGATGTTGATAAAGAAATTTCTGATTTTAATTTAAAATATTAGAGATCACTTTTTAAAGTATAATCATTGCTAATTAGATGGATTTATAAGTTTAAAAAAAGATAAAGGTATTACAAATCTAAATAAAAATAATTAATAATTGTTTAATCTCTTTTTAGAGGTTTTTTAGCTAGAAGATTGCCATAAGTAAAATAATTTAGATAAAAGTATAATAAGAAAAAATTAAATATTTTTGCTTTAAGAATTTAAAAGGTTTGGCGAGGATATATAATAAGAAAAAGATTAAGAGATAGGATGAAAAATATCAAATTTGAAGATAGCGAATTGGATGATTTGGGAGAAATTGATGATGATTTTTTAAAGTAGGATATTCATCTTAATTTTGATCTAAGAATACCTTAGGGACTGGATTTACAATAAATATTCAAATAGAGTTAAAATTAATAGTAATTATTATAGTAATAGTTCACTCAATAAGCATAATAAAAAGTTTAATAATAACAATAAGTTCCATAGAAATAATCAGGATCTAACACTAAGAAACCAAGTAACAATACTGAAACTTAGATGAGAACATCTCATTTATCAGGAACTTAATCATAATCTCAAATGGGACAAAGTAAGTATAGTGAAAAAACAGTCAAGACAGATTGCTTACCAACAATAGGAGAACATACTAAAGTAATAATGATAATATATAATTTGTTAGAAAATAATGTAAAATTGGAACTTTAAAGATCCTGCTGTAGCATACACTATTGCTTGTAAATTACAAAAGGAACAAAAAAGAAAGAACAAAGCTAAGGAATTAACAGCTTAGGAGAGATTAGAGAGATTTAAAAAACATTGAAATAATTTTTATTTTGTTTATTAAATGGGAACATCTGCTCCATCATATATGAATTCGACCTCTTTTTTCAAGACTTTTAAGAGTTAGTTTCGACCAATAGAGATAAAGGGCGAGAATAATGATGGATAAGTTTATGTTTGCGATGCGAATTAAGAAATGATTATTGAATATCCAAATCGAATCCTTGATTAAGAATCAGATGAGTTATGGCATTAAACTTAATCCATGATTTAACATATTTAAGCCCCCTATATTATCAATTATTATGGGAGTGCTGAAAGGTAATCGTAAGAAATGTGTTCATCTTACTCAACTATTTTCAGTTATTATGAGTATGTTCCTCATACTTTAGATAAGTAATTCATTATGTTTAAAATAGAGAAATCTATGAGAGAAAAGAAAATCGAGAATCATTCTCAGAAAAAGAAATTTGGTATTTGTTATGGTGTTTGGTGTAGGCACTTTATGAACTAAAACAAAAAGGTTATAATCATAAAGATTTAAGACCATCAACAGTTGCTCTTAAACGACATGGTACTATTAAACTTAGTCCTATTGGAGTTTTGTAAAATTAAAAAAACTCAGTTGCTAGGTTCGTTGTAGAAAATTAATAAACTTACTTACCTCCTACATTGAAAAAATCACTCATTAATTAATCATAACCATAAATAAATTGGAATAAAATTGATTCATTTGCTTTAGGACACATAATACTTGATCTCATGATACTTGATCTACCCGTTTTAATAGATAATTAATAAATTGCATAATAATAGATGTTATGTTACAATCGTTTTTCATAACACTTAATTAGAATAATGGAGCATCTTATGTTAGAAACTGATAATTAACTTTTAATCGAAGATGTTTATTTTTTATTGAAACCATATTCAGAAAAAATTAATAAGTTGTAAGACTTTTAATTAAATTTTGAAGATGTAAAATAATTAGCAATTCCCTTAAATAACATTTCCAAACTCAAATTAAAATAAATTATTGAACATTCATACAAACATTCAGAAATTTTGTATGAATCCCAATAAGTTGACAATACTCATTATTAACCATAAATAAAAGTTAATCACTAATAAACATAACAATAATAATAACAACTGATACCATAATAATATCAATAAACTAATATTCTTCAACATACTGCAGCATAAAATTAATAGCCAGCAATACATTAATAAATTATTTAATAACCAGTTTAATAACAATAATAAATCCTGCCTTTTTAATAACAACAAAATATTCTACAATAATAATAAATTACTCCTTAATAAAATGTAATAATTCAAATACCCTCTCAATAACAATAGCCAATGGTATAAAGTCCAGATTTAAGAAAATCTGTTTCTCCTTAGCCTTAATAATTTGTGAATTAATAGCCACAACTACTATAAAGGTTGTTAATGTAATCTTAATAAATTCCATTACAACCTTAAATTACACCATAAATCCCTCCACAATAATTATAATCACAGCCTGTATCTACACCTATATCGCCAATTAATCCAATCAAAACAACATAATAATATTACTAACCTTAAATTGCTCCACCTCCTCCTATTTAGCCATAATAAAATAATTATACAGTTCCATTACCTTTGTAAAAAACTCCACCTCTACAATAAGTTCCACCACCTTTATAATAAGTGCCCCCACCTTTACAATAAGTCCCACCACCTTTGTAATAAGTTCCACCACCTTTGTAATAAATTCCACTGCCTTTGTAATAAGCTCCAATCCAATAACCTGTAATTTAATAATCTGCACCTGTGCAAATGCCAATTATTTATTTGAATAGACCACCTTCTACAAATAATTATAATTAAACACCTCCAGGCTAAAAAATTCCTGTATAATTAGCATAAACAGTTTATCCAATTGTATTTGTGTTTTTATTCTAAATTTTAGAATGGCTAATTTGATAGAGAGATTACAGTTTTAGAGTATAAACCTCAAGGAAATCAACCATTGAAAGCTTCTAATTAAGTTCTGAAGCCATAATAAAAATATTCCTCACCATAAACAAGATAAGTAAAATGAATGATTTTTATCTTAGTCTAATAATTTTGATAGAATTCGTAATGTAATTTAAGATTCAGATGAACTGTTGTAATAATAACATAAGTGAATAAACTTAACATTATATTTATTAAGTAGATACAGACAAATTATTATTCTAAATATTAATTAAAAATTTAATTTTCCTTATTAAAATGATGAATTCTTTATCGTTTTTGAAAGATGTTTTGCAAGAAAATTATGTATTTATTGTTGTGATTTTATAGAATATTGATTAGTGATTGATATAACTTGTAAATGATGTGTATAAATAATAATAAATATTGGATTTCAAATATAAAAAATGAGTATTTCGTGAATGAAATGCAAGCATATAAATATCAATCACATTTTAATAAAGAACTTCTTGCTTAGATGTACTTTAAAAGAAATTTATCTTCAAATAAGATTAACTATTGTACTAACTCTAAATCTTAATTTGTTCGACTTATTAAAGTAAAGAACTCATCTAAATGTTAAGCATTTCTTCCAAATTTCCTACGAAATTATTTGTAGATTTCATTAATTCTTTACATATCTTCATTAGAAGTAGAATTCCAAATCTTTTAATGAGATAAATTGGATTTTTTAAATTCAAGCTATTTTCTGTTTAAAAGGGTGGGAGGGAGGATTGCTTGATGCATTTTACCTATAGGAACATCATCCTTTTGAGCCTTCAGCATATTATTAACATCAGTTGGTAAAGAAGACTTTTAAGCTGGTGAGTTATTATCATTCATTTATGTGATATCGCTTGATTGTGACATGATATAAATGAATAATTATAAATTAATTTAATTATTGAATTAATAATGATAAAATGAATAGATAAGATTAGATAAATTTGTATATATATATCTATATTATATAATTCATTTGTAAAAATTAAACTCTTTCTCAGTTTTCCTAACTACAATTTTGTAGGCTTTATCAAAGTCCTTTTGTATGACAACATACCTATTCTTTCTAACAGCCTACATTCCAGCTTCTTAACAGATGGCAGCAATATCAGCATTACTAATCTTATCAGGTCTATTAATGAAAGCTTCTAGATCAACTTCTTCTGACAAATTCATTTTGGATGTAACAGTTTAGAATATCAATCGCTTTTATCTTCTATCAGGTAAAGGGAATTCTATTTTCCTGTCAAGACGTCTAAAAGTAATAGCTAATTAAATCTTACCCAGGTCTAAGAAGTGCAGGATCAAGAGTATCAGGTCTATTAGTAGCCATAATAACCTTGACATTTGTAGATTAATCAAAACCATCCATTTGATTGAGTAATTCAATAAGAATTCTCTATACTTCTCTATCCGCTCCTGTTTGAGCATCAAAACGTCTAAAATATAAATACTTAATTAAAATACTTTGTTGCAATAGAATCAACTTCATCAATAAAGATAATGCTAGGTGCATTTTCTCTTGCTAATCTAAATACATCTCTAACCATTCTTGGTCCTTCTCCCAAATATTTCTAAACAAACTCTGATCCTACAACTCTAATAAATGATGCAGTTGTATGATGTGCCACTGCTTTTGCTATCATTGTCTTTCCAGTACCAGGAGGACCATATAAAAGAACACCTCTTGGTGGATCAATACCTATTTATCTATATAATTCAGGATAAGACAATGGTAATTCAATTGCTTCTTTTATTTCCTATTTCTATTAATCCAAACCACCTATATCTTAATAACTCACATCAGGTTTTTCTGTTTTTATTTATATCTAATAATACCTGTTACATGCATCATTTGAATTGATGAATCTGTTTCAGTTGGCAAAATATCAACTACACTATGTGAATGTCTATGTAATGCTATTGATGTATTTGGTTTTAATTTCTCTCTATCCAATGTACTTAGCACTCTCACATAAAGTGTTGCTCCACCATTAGAATTTATCAAAGCGTAATTCTCATTCATCATTTCATTAAAATGACTAATTAAGATTTATATTCTGATATTTACCCGACTGTTAACGGGACTGCTTAAATTCTTTTTAATTCTTCTCTACTCCTTACTAATTCTCTTTTCAATCTTTTTTAATCATCTTTCAAATATTATTCTTAAATGTCTAAATATTCCAATTCTTATTCTCTCTATTTCAATAATTTAAAGAGTTCAAGTTCTTCTTATGTCATATTCTAAGTTTCCACTTCCATTTAATTTCAAAATTATTTAATTAATCATACTGGTGACACAATTTGCCATCCATATAAAGAAAAATAAAAAAAAATAAAATATGTTTATATATGGACTTCGTGTGGATGCTTTTTCAGTTTTTCTCCTGGTCTATTTTTTACTGCAGCGAATGATGGAAAGATGTAGCTTCCTGATATATGTAGAAAATTTTAATTCAACTTCAAGTTTTTTGCGAGTCTCCTATAATAATTCCTCAGTTTATTTCTTCTGAGACTCTAACTATTATTTTAATTGGCGTTTTCTTTCCACTTCAATTTCTAAGTTCTATTCTAACAATCTATATGAATGTGGCAAATCTCTTAAGCCTTTTAGATTTTCAGATTGGATGTATTTAGTGTATGCATGATGTACTTCAACACCACTTTCTTGATACTTATGCAATACAACTAAACTATATATATTTTCAATACCCAATTTCTCACGATCAACCTATTGATTGTATTTTTCATCCTCCAATTATTTTATTGCTTCTGCCTTAAGCCCAATTAAATCTTACATTGATTTAAATGAGTCCCTAAGGAGAGGATCAATGAAACATAAATTTTAATTGTAATCTAATTCATATCTTTAGATTTTTACTTCTTCTTTTCAAATCCCATACTTTCTATTGTAGTGTTTTAAAATAGTATTTCAGATGTTTCAACTCCTAGGTCTTTTCATCTTCAATTATTTACAGTTCCTATTTCAAACCCTACATTAAACATAATTTCTCTTACACTTAAAGTGTCTAAATTATTCTTGTTCTTTATCATGAATAATTTTATATAAAATATATATATATATTATTATCATCTATTCACTATTAATTAATATTTCTTCTTTTATTAAATTACTATATAGGATTTTCTTACAATAAATCTAACTCCTTTTATTTTGAAAAACCATTCATTTATTGTTATCTAAAATAATTCAAATTTAAATAAGGAGTTGTAGAAATTTATTAGTTAAATGTTTAATTATAAATAGCTCCCATTTGTTCTTCATTCTATTAAACAAATTGATCATTGCTCCAAAATGGAGATGGCATCATTGATCCAATTAAAAATGGAGATGTAGAATTAACCTTATAAACATTTGTGATTTTTGGTAATTATAAAGATGAATTTTATTGGCATTCTCCATCCTCTACAATCTCAGGTGATAATTATTTTAAAAATTGATTCTCAAAATACTGATATCCTGGAGATGTTAAACATTATAACATCATCCATGGAGTTGCATTTTTCATATCTTCCTAAATAAAAGTAGATTATAAATTTAATGCCAACTTCATTTCTTCAGGATTAAAACTCATCTATTATTGATACTACTACAATTATTGAAATTATTAAGTTTATATTGATTATGATTATGCATATAATTATTATTGTGCTTGTTATATTTAAGATTACTATGATTATTAATCTTCCTATTTTATTATTTTTGGAATATTTCTTTGTTTTTTTAATTCAGATTTTTGATCTTTATTTCTCATTCCCTTTTTATGTCTCCCTCTTTTACCAATGATACCTTACTTATTAGAGTCCATATTTACTGAACTACTTATTAAATTTTTAACAATTACTTTTTTCTAATATATTATTTGATCATTTCTATTTCATCACATTCATCATCTTTACATATCTTATGAATTAAGGATTTATATCTTAAATTAACTTATTATTTAATTACCTATTCTTTACTTAATTCTCTGTTCTTCCATTCAACTATTATGAAATTTACGACCACTTTTTTCCATTATTTATAACATTTTTTAAAATTATCAAATCCTCTTTAAGCAACCATTGTTCTCTAAAAATATCTAGAATAAATTACTTATTTAATTCAGGATTTAAATAATTCATCCATCTTTCTCTAATTTATTTTGGTGTTCGAATATTACCTTATAAATTCCTTTCATAAAGAGATACTGCAATTTATGTCCAAATATGCTTATTCTTCTAACTATGATCAACTAAGTCATTTTAACTTACTTCATTTAATTCTTTATAAAATCATCTTCTTCTTATAACCAATTAATTGATTTCATCTAAGGATTTATTAGTGTAATCCACCTTTGCTTTAAGGCATGTTTATCTATTTTTAAAATTGCTTCAAATTTAATCCAATCGTTCTCATCCTAACAAATTATTGTTAATTTCTACAGGATGTATTGTAATAAGATTTTGCTTCTCAAAATATTTAACTAAAAACCATATTAAAAATAATTTAAAAGAGTTGTCCCATTTTCTTTTACTTCTCAATTTTTCATCTTCCAAAAAACTAACTTTTAGAACTATAAAAAACCTTATACAAATTTGATCAAACTTCTTACTATGTGGATAGATGAACTCTCCTCTAATCTTAAATTACTTTCGGTATTCTTCAGATATAGGAGTTGTTTGCTTCTCACTTAAGCTCTAATAGAAAGTCTGAAATTGATCCATTTTTAATTATAATTATAAGATTGAGAAATTTTATATTAATTTAAGCAAACCTAATCAAAATAATTAGAACTACAAAATCAAGAGAATAATCTTATTTTTCTTGAAATAAATTTTGTAATAGTTTTTTGTTATGATTATTTCATAATTATATTTCAGAATTAATTAAAATATACAAAAAATAGAAATTATTACTCAATCTAATTGTAAATTTTACACATCTATTCAACAATATTAATTTTTAGGAAATTGTGAAACTTCCCATCCAAAATAATATTCGATATTTTGATTTCTAAATCAAGTGAATCTCAGCAAGAATAATCTTGTAACTAAATCGAAGAGAAATGTTAGTTAAGCATTCTACTTTCATTATAATTATCAAGAAATTTTTGAAACTTTGAAGTAGTTTAAAGAAGAGCTTTTTAGATGCCCTAGATGGAAGGAAATTTAATATTAACTATTTTCAAAAACTTTTAATAAAAATTGTATTTTATTGAAGAGAATTATAAAACACAAATCGCACTTATATTATAGAGTTATTCAAACAAAAAAGTAGTGATTTTGGCTGCAACAATTTCAAAAGTAGTAACTTATATTACTAGTAATGAAACATTTTATAGATAACTATTACGACTCTTTATAAACAATACTCCAGAATAAATGAAAAATTTTGTAGAATTACATAATTTGCTTAATAATGTTAGAATAGAATTATATCCTTATATTTATTTAGGGAGAAAAAAATTTATATACACTAAGATGATTTTAAATTGTTTTATTAGATAGTTGCAAAGTAATAAATTTTGAAATCTTTTATAACCATATCTTAAATAGATTAGCTTTTTAATTACTGAAATATTTTAATTCCTCGTATAAAATAATATATTTATAATTGACGAATATTTTTAATAATCGCTTGTAAAATATAATTATTATAAAATTTATAATTTTAATGAGCCTTTAAATTACTAAATAGAATAGATTTTTGAAAACCCTCTATATATATGTTGCATTTAATATTCATTTTCTCTAATATATATGATAAAGGAAAGACCTGCAGTTGTCCTTATAAGTAGAGTTGGATCTGGAAAAACAACACTTTTCAATAAAATTTGTCGAGAAGCCCAATTGACCTATGCAGGGGGGGTTTCTTGTACAAGAAATTTATTTTAAACATCTTCTAGTTATGGTATGGGTTTTTATATAATGGATACGCCTGGTTTTGGTAGTGATAAAGCAGTAATTGTACATATGGGTGGTATATTTGCTGCTATAACAGGGAAACCATTAAATAATATACTGATTTTAACAAAATATGATAGGCTTTGCAATATGAGAAAGGACATAGCAGAAAGTATTAAATTATTAAGTAGATATCGTGAGATGATAACTGTAGTGGTAACTCATTGGGATAATGCTGAAAATGATTCCTAAAAAAAATAGACTTAAAAGCTTGAAGAAGAGAAAAAAAATATTGTTAAAGAAGTAATTACACCTTTATGTCTCTAAAATGTTATTTTTTCTGGATCGAATACATCAGGTGAATAAATTTGTAAAGAAATTGATTAAATTTTGATAAAAACAATTAAGAAAAAAATTCTATTAACTAAAACAGAGTTCGAAAACTAATTTGCTGAGTTTATTACTTTAGACTAGAATGTTGAAATAAATACTTTAGATCTTGAATCAGAATTTCAGGCTAAATGTAACGCAGCAATTAATTTTATTAATTAATAGAGAGATAAAACAAGTGATACTGCTGAATTAATGCATGAATTAATTTTAGCAATGAAAGAAGAAGCTAATGCAACAGTTGAAGAATTTGAAAAAAGACATGGTTATGATTGTTTTAAATTACTTGAATAATGTGGTAATTATGAAACAGCTTATTTAACACATACTAAATTAAAATCTAAGATTTTGACATATTTAAATGATGTTATAAATAGGGCTTAAAATAAAATGACTGATTATCCAGCACATATTTATAATTACATAAAATAATGTCCACATTGTTAATTAATATGGTTAAAAGTATCTGGATGTGGAGGATAAACTACATGTGGAGCCTTTCCAGATTCAGACAATGAATAATTTAAGCCAGCTGCAAAAAAGTTTAAAATAAATATTTCTAAATCACAGATAGAAATTATTAAATTAAATAATAATGCTTAAGCAAACTAAAAATAGTTTACAAATTAATAAAAATCATTGAAAGGTTGTGGAGCCACATTAATATGGGATAGTTTACCAATTTTATCAGGATAAATCTTAAATGAGCTTAAGAATGCAGGTGTTTTAGATTTTTTTAGTATGAAAAAAAATGGATAAGAAACTCAATAAAAAGCTTAGGATATGTTTTGGGATAAAATATAATATGAAGCCTAATTGTAGATTGATAGAATAGATAACGTTCCGATTACTAGACCTGATTAGGATACATGTTCAACAAAAATCATAACAAAAATTATCTATCGTAATCAAGATGGGACTTGCTATAACCCTAACCAAGACTTAAGTTAAATAGATTAGATCAACAATGGTTAATAAATAATTTTATAATTTAATAATGATGAACGTAAGAAAAACTAAAATTAAAAAAAGAGTTGTGGTGGATGCATTATTAGTTGAAATAAGTTATTAATATATATTTTAAAATAATATAATTATATTAATTAAATTGAATATAACTTAAAAGAAATAGAATAAAAATTTGCTATTTAAAGAAAATTCAAGATGATAATATAATAATAATTGTTTTTATATGGGTGGCTGCTACAGTAACAATAATAAAAACTAAGATGAAACAAGCATAATTGTTTTTTTCTTTTTGATTAAAGAAAATTTTGATAAACTCAAAAAAAATTTAGAAGGACTATGTGATATATCGGTTAATTAAGTCTCTATATTTTCTACTTTATAAATTAATCAACAGAAAATATTTATATCTAATGGTTAAAATTTATCTAGCAAAGAAGAATTTGATTTATATCTATAAAGTTGTAATTTAGAAGGAGATCTTAAATAAATTTTTGTGATGATTGATCTTGAAACTTAAAGATAATTTTATAAAACAAAGTTTTTTGAGTTCATTTGTTAAAATGAAGATTATGCTGCTTTCATAACTTTCATTTTACTAATAAATTATTATTATAATGAAATTCCAGTTGAAGTATCGAATAATTTAAGAAATTTTGGAAATATTATACCTTTTGAACTGAAACCTAATTCAAAGGATGAACTTTTAAAATTATAAAATTTTTAAAAAGGTCCTAATATTAAGTTTGATTATTAAATTCCATAATTTAAAGATCATCGAATTTTTGTTGAAAAGTATCATTAATATTTGGATTAGTTACATAATACTTTGAGTTTTCAAAATTAACATGTTAAACAAATTGATGAGTTATATTAACTTTTGATTAAAATCAGAAATCAATCATTATATGAATGCTCAAAATAAGAAGATGGAAAAATGTCAATTCATTGGAACGCAATTTCATTAAAATTTAACTCCTAAATCTTAGATCTTATTGATGATTTTACTAACGCGATTTTAGATAAGATTGGAAATCTTTAAGAAAAATTTAAATAATTAATTGTATGTTGTAAATAATGTAAAAGTATATTTTTTTGTTAACAGTAAGAAGATAATAATAGGATCCTTAGTTAATTTTATAATACATTTTAGAAACGTTGTTCAAAATGCAAAGTTCCTTATGAATAAAATTAAAAAGAAGTTAATTCAAAGCATAATTTCAAACTTTAATTACTTAAAATACAACCAATCTCAAAAAAATTAAACTTAATAATAGAGAAAATACCATCCAATAAAGATAAGAGGACAATATAAAAATATTAAAATGAGGAATAAAAATCAATCAATTAAGTGATATTAGATACTAAATAAAAAGATAATTAACAACTTGAGATTACATAAAGTGAAGATTAAGAAAAACAAATTATTTTAATAGGAAAAAGTGGGGTTGGAAAAACAATTATATTTAATAAATTATGTGATTGTGTGTAAAAATCCTAAAGAAATTTAGATAAAAGTTAAGTGAAAAAATCAAAATGTAAAAATAATTTATTTTCTGTAATTGATACGCCATCTTTTGAGCTAAAAAATGAGGAATAATAGTTAGATTAGGAATAAATAGAATATTTTGGGAAGATTATAGTCTCAAGAAAAATAAATTAGATCTTTATTGTTACCAATCATGATCGAATAGAGACAATGAAAAAGAAAATTATGGATTGCTTCAAGTATCTTCATAAATTTAAATCCAAAATATCAATTATTATAATGAATTTGAACACAAATATGGATGAGACTAATATCCAGAGTGATTTAACTGAATTATAATAAGCATTCTAGGTATAGAAGTGGTTACATTTTAATTTAAATGATGAAGAAAATTGTTTTATTGAGTAAATAACGACATCTATTGAATCTACATCCTAAGACTTTTTAGATACTCAGAATACCTTTTTTGATAGAGCAAAGATGAAATTAACTGAATCTTAATTTTAGTAAAATCTTGAATAGATTAAGTATAAAAAATTGTTAGCTCAAAAATAAGAAGAACTTGAAAAAATTAAATATAGAAAAATATAAAAACAAGAGCTTTAAAAAAAAAATAAAAAGAAGATCGAAGAACTGACCAGTTATATGGACTATCTCTTTTAAGAATTAAATAAAATTTAAAAATAATTCGATCTGAACTTTTAATAGAAAAAAATAATTGATTAAGACAATTTCCAAGTAACATAAGAAATATCTGAATCAGAATAGCAAATATTTTAATTGACTTATGAGATACAACAAATTGAAATGAAAACCAGATAATATTGATTTAAACCTCTATTTTATTTTTTTTGTTTTTGAGTTATCGATAAATTAAATATTGATTTAAATATGCTCCAATGAAATAGAATAAAATTGAATTACTTATTAACAAAATTAATTAGGTTTTATATTATATTAATAGTATTGATATGTGTTTTTGCTAATTAAAAAATTGCAAATGCAATGAAAGTTGTCTACTTTTTATATTCTTCCTTGAAGACACCAATATTTTAAAAATTCACAATTATCTCCCAAATACTTTCAACTTTAATAATAAAAATATGCCGATATTTTCGAGAAATACATTAAATAAATTTAAGGTTTTTTGGGCATTAGGAAAAGAATTTAAATAGAAAAATGAAATAGAACTGTTTTTTTAAAGCATTTATTTAGAAGGTGAATTGCACTAAATATTCATATTTTTGGATAAAGTTAATTATTAACAAAACTTTTTATAAACCCCTATTATTAATAATCCTCTTTTGTAAAAATAATATTAATAAAATATAAGATTGATTCTTTTTGATTTCAATTAAAACTTTAATTAATATGAAGTTAAATTTCTAACTAATAGATTTATAATGTTATTTATTTAATAGGTTGAAAAGAGACTCAAAGAAACTATACTGAAGATAAGTAATTCATAAATCAATAATATAATAAAATTTTAATTTTCAAAAGAAACTTCAAAAATAAAAGAAGAAGCATTAAAAAATTTCTCATAATGTTTACAAAATCTAATCTCAAAAGTTGAAAAAAAAAATTCAATTGAGTATGTAGCAAAATTGATTTAATATCTTCATATGAGTAGACAAAATATATTTTATGTATCATAAAACGTTTAAAGTACTTATTCATTTACAAATGCAGTTCTAATAAAATTTAATTATGAGATTTTGAAAAACTTAAATGATTTCATTGAAGAAATTCTTAGTAGAATTCAAAAGATTCTTAAAAGTAATTAAGTATAGATTTTGAAATGCTATTAATGTAATTCATTTGGATATCTGACTTTAAAGGAAGAATGTTCTTTTATTAATACATTTAATCCATCATAATGCGAATGCATTTAATCTGAGAATTATTAATAATTAACAGTGAATGAATGTAATTAAAATGATATTGAAACATTAATTTTACAATTAAAGCATACATTCAGTATTTAATACATACTAAAAAAATTTGAACAAAAAAAATAAGAAAAAATTATGCAAGATGATTAAAACAATTATAAGAAATTATCTGAAAAACTGAAAAACGTATAAGAAAATCTAAAAGTTTTAAAAGATAAATCTTAAAAATTGCAAGTTAAAAATGAATAAATATAAATGGAAAATCAATCTCTTTTATAAAAGAGAAACAATATAGAATAATAGATAATATAAGTAGAATAAGAAATAGAACATTATGAATAGAAATCAAAATAATTAGATAATGATAATCTAGATAATTAAGAAATAAATTATAAATATGTAAATTGAGGTTTATAATTTGATTAATTAAGTAGTCATATTTTGATATTAAATCAAATTTATAATTTTTAAAGATTAGATCCAAAAATATTTTCTAATTTCCTCTATGAATAAAATAATCTTTTTTTTAGAAATTTAATTAATAATGTTGAAAATTAAGAACAATTGTTTAAAAATATATATTTTCATAAATAATCATATAATTCTTAAATTTATTTATTATCTGCTTTAGGATCAATAATTTTGAGTTCATGTAACCTCCTGTCATTTTCTAATAATATTTAATTTGGATCATTATTGATTTAAGTTTCATATTTTGATCTTTCAAGTCTTTCCTAACCAGGATGTTCTAGCTATCTTTAATATTTATAGTCATAGAATTAATCATTTAGATCATCCATTCTAATTTACTTAGTAATTGGGTTTGAATATTTTAATTAAGGAGCTACTTCTGATCTAAAAATTTCTAATTCTTCTGGTAGAACAGGTTCATTAGCCTTTAAATTATGTAAATGTTTCTAATCATATCCTCCATTTAAGGGCATTAGATTAGATTTTGATAATATTCCATTAGGTTCTTCATATTCATAACCTTAAGTTTAATCTTTAAATCTAATAACTTTTTTAATGGTTGGATTTAATTATTTATGATCCATATAAGCTGATTTATACTAAGGAATTGGAGCATTCTTTTCTAAAGCTTACATTAATTATCTTTATTTTTCTCCTTCCCAAACTTTCATTGCTTATTATCTTTATTCTAATTCTTTTAATTCTTTTTAAATTCTTAATTTTTCTTCGATATCTCTTTATGCCTTATCTCTAAGTTGAATTAACTCATAATTTAACTTTTATTATCCTTAAATAAATTAATTTTTCATATCAATAACATTTCCTGATAATGATTTTAGTGTCTTCATATATTCAGCTGCTGTAACAGCATTTTAATCAACATGTTAAATTCCTGTATCAGTTACTAGTTTTTCAGTTTAAATTTCAATTTCCTATTACTTAAGTCTTTTTTATTCTTCTAATTCTCTTTCTATTTTTTCTCTCAATTATCTTTCATATTCTTCTTGTTCTCTTCTCTTTTATTCTTCTAATTAACGCAGATATTCTTATTATCTCATATATTCTTCTTACTTTTCTCTTTCCATCTATTCTAATCTATATTAATCATCTTAAATTCCAACATCAGTTGTAAATTTAGGAGGAGATTATTATTAATTAGCTATTTATCTAAAAGGTTAAACTTAAGGTTTTTATTAACCATAAAATTAAGATCTAAGTTAATTTAATTCTTTCATAAAATCACTTTTTTCTGATTTATGTAATCTACTAAATTGTTAATCATAAACACTCACATAATCAGATAATACAGGATTATTTTATTTATCATAAACTATTCCTGGAGTTTTTGGTGGTAATTATATAGGATAATTTATATTTTTGCTGTTGTTTTTTAATAGATTACTGTTGTTTTATAAAATAGGTTCTGGTAAACCTAAAGATTATGTAGATTAGTATTCTCTCATTCTTTAAGTTTATTAAGTAGGAATTATTTATTTATGATTTCTATTTTATATTTGTTCCCTATTTTCTTATTAATTAGGAGAGTCAAAATTATATTATGGTACTTATTCTAAGGAGTTTTCATTTGAATATTGTTAATTACTTCTTTCAGTCGATTAATTCTTTAAAATAGTTTTTGGTCTTGAAATATCTGTTTAGTTCTTTTTCATTACAAAATCATCAATATCTTAAATTGGTTTTAAGAGTTCTCTGTTGAGTTTTTAAAGATGGATTAATCGATCTCTAATCTTAATTAATATAATACCTTCCAAAAGGGCTTTCGTATTAAATTTGCTTTTAAGTTTCTTCTCTATCTATTGTTTTTTGCTATTCTTTATATCTTTTAGAATCTAAAATCTGATGAATAAATATAATCCTTTACTTATTCCTTCAAAACTTGTGCATACTAAAACTTCATCTTTTCTACATCTTTTTCACTAAATGGATTTATAGGATCTTACTGAATATATCTAAATTGCTTACACTGAATAGAGTTCTGTATTTTGCCTGGTCTCTATATTGTTTTTCTTATGCTAATTTTTATTTATTCATAATATATAATTATTCTCAAATATGGATGAACTTTTTAATATAATCTGTGAAGCTATTTAGGGGTACAAAAATTATTATTACTAATTAGAAAATATATAAAAGTCACAAGGAATTAGAAAGCAACATTAAAAATATGAAGTTTAATTTTAAAACACTTTAATGATCTATATAGTTGTCTTCTAGAAGTAAGTAAACTAAAAATTTTCCTTAAAAAGTTTAAAATTAATAACCAAAATTGTCTTTCATTTAACATCCTGTTTATGATTTTAAATAAGACTTATTAAAAGAGACTCTAGAAATATATTATGAACTTTGATAATATTTATTTTGTATTTTTGATTAATTACTTAATAGGTTTTATATTAAATTTATGTAACAATATAACTACTAATTTAACTATCCAACTATAGATTTTTTAAAATTTTAGATGAAAAAATTAAATAATTTATCAGCAGTACCTATATTAGAAACAGTTTAATTGAGTCATATTTATTTTTATTCTAACATAAATATTTATCTAATAAATAGAATAGAATAGAAAGTTTGATTGTAATTTGTCATAGATTTTAATTTATATTTTAAATTATTTTCAGAACAACTTTTGTTAATGATTGAAATGAAAGACGATTAATAAAAGAATGGGTTTGAAGTGACAAGTTAACAAAAATATTTAAAAATAATTGGATTAACTAATTATAATAACTGATTCTTGAACATATATAATGTAAAAATAAAATTCCCGCATTATAATAAAAGTGTTATGATTTTGGATGGTTGGATATATTTGGATAATGGAAAAAAGTAAGGTTGTAGAAATAAATTGAATATTGATTTAGAAGAATGAGATTAAATAATAATAATAATAATATTAAAAAATGAAACAACCATCTGCAGACATTCTAGAGATGGAACATGCAATTGGATATAGTGGGAGAGTAAGATTGAATATAAATATAAGATACATCGAAGTGTGATTTTACATCCAAATGGAGTAGAATTCATTAGTATAGCTGGAGCTTCTCTAATAATCACAGATTTAAGAGATGCTCATAAATAATCATTTTTATAAGGACATGATGATTAAATCACATGTTTAGCAGTTTCTAATAGAGGTGAATTGATTGCATCAGGATAGAAGGGAGACAATTCTGATGTTATTATTTGGGATTATCATAGAAAAATTCAAAAATATAGATTATCAGAGCATGATTATGAAGTAGTATGCGTAGATTTTAGTCATGATGATAGACTGCTTTTTTCTTCAGGTAATCCAATGGATAAAAGGATATTCATTTGGGATTGTTAGACTGGATATATAGTAGGATCAGTTAATCATACACCTGAACCAACTACTATAGCAAGATGGGGAGGATTTGCTAAAGATATTAAAGGAAGAGATACACCTAAATATTAGTTTGCAACTTCAGGGAATAAATAAATATGTTTGTGGAAATTGGATCCTAAATTAGGAGTATTTGAAAAAGAAATAGTGAATACTGGAAACTTGGTTAGAGATTATATTTGTATGGAGTTCTCAAAAAATAGAGAAGAGTATCTCTTATTGGGAACAACCTCAGGAGACTTTTGTGTATTTCAAATGAAAAATAAGTACTATATTAATATTTAAATATTTCATAGATTTTTTAGTCATTAGATAGTAGTTGCAGCATTAGGAGTAATGTCTATAAGATTTGTAGATTTTACAAGATTTTTAGTTGGAGCAGGTAATGGTACATTGGCAATGTATTAAATTACAGAAGAAAATAAGGTATATAATTAGATTAAATTAGATCAACTAATTACATAAAACTGATTTAGGTGGAGCAGTGAATTCAATTACAGTGAGAGTAGATGGTTTAGAGAGCTTAATTTCAACAGATAGAGGATTGATATTTCGATTTAATTCAAATAGTTTTTAGAAGGGATTACATAGTGAGAATCATACAGGATCAATATTAGATATGAGTTATCCTCCAGGAGTTTCAGATAGATTTGCATCTGCATCAGAAGATGGAACAATAAGAATTTGGGATATTAGTGAATATAATGTAATTGCTAAATGTTAAGCAAATGTCAATGTTGTACCTTTAAGTTTAGTTTACAGAGATGAAGTATTATTAAGTGGATGGGCAGATGGTAAAATTAGAATGTTTAGATCTGATAATGGTTAATAAATTTGGTAGATTGATAATGCTCATAAAACAGGAGTAACTACACTTTGTATCTCGAATAATTTAAAATTCTTTTGTAGTGGTGGAGGTGAAGGTGATGTTAGAGTTTGGGAAATGAGAACTAGAGAAATGGTATCACATCTTAAAGAACATACTCATAAAGTAACTAAAGTTAAATTGATTGCTAATGAAACATAATTATTAACAGCATCACGTGATAGAGCTCTATTATAATGGGACTTAAAAACTGAAAAAAGAATTAGTGCTCATATATAAAGAATGGGAGGAATCAATTCTTTTGATACTGTTCCAAATACAACTGTTGTATTCAGTACTGGTTAAGATAGAAAGATATCACTTTGGGATCTTAATTAAAGTGAAGTCTAAAGATAATTTGAAACTAGTGCTAATCCTAAAAAAGGTATTTATTATTATTTATATTATTATAGGTGATGAATGTTATTCCATTTGTCTTTCTCCTAACTTTAAATATGCTGTTACTGGTGGATCTAATTGTTCAGTTAAATTATGGGATCTTTAAACTGGATAACAAATCTCTGAAGGATTTGGACATTCTGGACCAGTCAATACTGTTTAATTTGCCCCAGATGGAAAATAGGTTATTTCAGGAGCATAAGATGGTGTTGTTATTGTTTGGAATGTGTTTTTATGACATCATATTAAATATATTATATTTATCATACATATTTATTTTAATAAATACACTCAAATAAACTGATTGTTAAAACTGAATATTTACTCAATTAATTTAATAAATATGATTAAAAGACCTCCTGTCCCTAAATTTCATGAAGAATGCAATACTCCTAAAAGAAATTAAGACCTGTACGAATTAATCTCAGATATTGTTTTCAAAATGAATCTTGATGATCAAGTTGAAAAAAAATCAATCTCCATTTTAAATGTTTTATCCATACCTAATTCACATATCCATGCTTAAGCTCTTATCTACTATGCTATGAAAGAATTATAATACAAACTACCTCAAACTGATGAAAAAATCCAATATTTAGCTAAATGTATTCAATAACAACATTCAACTTTAATAACAACTCTCTGTTAAAAACTCAAAATAGACTCACAAGCTACTACTGTTTGTGTTACCTTATTAAGATAAATGTAGCCTCTCATTTAAAAATTACCTAAATCTCTTTAAAATGCTATTGCAGTAAAAATAGCCACTGATATCATATATCTCAATTAAGGTGCCATCAATATCAAATTAATTGCTAACTTAGCCAATATCACTCCAGAACAATTACATTCCAGCATTAATAGAATCAAACCATTTGCTTTCTAAATTATCTAAGATCTATTCAACTATTTTAATCATCATTCTATTTGAATTTTTTTATGTTTATTCTATATAAATCTCTTAGGCCCAATTTTAATTTTATCTAAGTTTTATTATATATAATTATATATTAAACCTCCACTATTGATCTTAATGCTTTTAAAATTAAATCATTACAGATTATTTTATTTAATCATCAATCCTTGTTCATAAATTATTAACCTGTTAAAAAATTTAAATTTATTAAAATATATTAATTTTAAAAACATTATTTTTGTTCTTCCTAGAAGTCCATAAAACTATCATCAGATTGTTAAAAATATATATTAAGAAAATAATTCAAGTATTATTGTAAAAATATGATCTTAGATACTATGAAAATATTTCATGTTGAATTTATTTAAATTAATCTATAAAAAACTTGAAAAATATTTCAGTTTCATAATCTATTAGCTCTTGTTTAATTAGATTGAAGTTTAATTAGAGATTACTATATATACATAATTAACTTTGAATAAATTTAATAATGTAAATAAAATTATTTTATTTAATTAAATAATCAACAGTTTATAATTTAATTATTATAATAATTCTCGAAATTTAATTAAAAGTATTTTACAATTATTTCTTTTTTTACTTTTGAAGTTATTTGAATAAATAAAATTGTTGGCAAATGCAAATTCTACTGATCTTAGTTGCAGTCGATATTTAAAAATTAAAATATAAATTTTAACAATGATGTATAATTCAATATATATATCAATATTTTGCTCACTTATGCTTCAACCTAATCAGAAATATCTTGGATAGTGTTATAATTATTGTTAAAATCCTAAATTAATGGGATATTAATGATAATTTGGATAAATCTAATTAGTTGGAACATAATTCATATAAGTATTAGGGAAAGTAGACATACAATATTAGTTTCCATAATACATTTATTATGTTTATATTTGAGGTCGAGGGAGATTGTTATTTTATTGATGAAATAAATTTGCATTTTGAGCCATTTAGTATTAAGAATCCTAACTTAATTTTGTTTTTTCAGTTTATTAAAAATCTAAATAATAAAAATGATATTACTTGTAGCACTTATTCCGCAATCAAGGGATAGTAATTCTACTTTAGGTTTTTTTAAACTTTAAGCTTCACCTAAAGTATTTACTAATGGTGTATCAATTCTTTTGGATGCTTCATTCTTGGCCAAGAAATCAGACATGAATTAAGTTATGGTCAAGCTTAACTTTTAATCAGGATTGTCAACAATAGCTTTAAGTAAGGAATTTTCTTCACATTCTTAAACCTGTTTTTTTGTTAATAAATAAAATTACATTAAATCGTTTTAAGTTTCTTATGATTCCATTATATTGATTTTTGATTTAATTTTCACTTCTACCATCCATTTCATTCTGTATTTTAGACCATTTTTTACCATAATCTAAAATGAGTTAAATTAATTTAATTTTCTCCTCTTTCGTCCAGGTTTACTTTGAAATATTTGGATTTAACACATTATTCCATCTCTCTCTTATCTATTTAGGATATCTCTAAGACGAAGACAATTAGTTAAACTTAATAGTTAGTTCTGTCCAATTATTTTTTGAGTAGTATTAACTAAAATATTTAAAAATCTTACCTAGCAATATCTGTCAAAATCTGATCTTCTTCTTTGGTCCAAGGTGAGATTTTTAGATTAGAATGAAGTAGGGATATCCATTTTAATTCAGCTAATTACTTATCTACACATAGTATTTTTGATATATACTCCCAATCTCTATCATTCTAATAATATAAAAAACTATTACAGGAATAAGGTCAGATCTATTTTAATACATTAAATATTTTGTCATGCACCAAATAAGCAAAATCTTGTCTTATTGATGCCATTTCTTCCTACTCTAATCATTTGTAGATCTAAATATAGTAGGAAGATGTCAATACTTTGAAAAAACTTCTTCATAGTATTCCTACATTTATTAATCAGTTGGAAATTGGCTGACTCGTACTTTTACAAATTATTTTACGGTTTCTTCCTCAATAGGTTTCAAAATTTTGATTTATTCGATAAAATCAAACCATTCCTGGGGTAGATGTTCTTTTATTTAAATCATAAAATTAAATATAATCAAGATTTGTTAAGATTAATTTGTTTATCAATATTGGTCAACTTCAATAAGATAATTAAATCAATTTTTAATTGATTTCTATATATATATTTTTTTAACATTGTTCTATTTTTATCTTAATTATAGTCTGAGTTTATTATTAATGGTTAAGATTTTCTCTTATTTCTTTATAAAAAAACTTTGTTTTTTTCTTTTTTAAAAACATCAACTAAGAAAATTACATTATCAAATTATAAAGTTTCTTACTTGAGAAATATCAAAACACTACTTTTCTTCCTTATCTTTATTTATAAACAAATATGACCATTAAATTATTCTAATCATAGCATTTTTAATACTTTGCGCTTAATAAAATTTTTCATCAGTTATTAACTCATTTCTAAATACTGCTTCCCTTTCCTAGCTAATTTTTTTCTCTTATTGTTTCAGCAATTATTCATTGCCATCTGTTTTAGTCAATAACGTGCAATTTTACTTACTCTATTACTTTTCATAATACTCTAGAAATTCAAGGAAAATTTTTGATATTAAGGCAGACCTAAAGATGGTGACTAAAATTAAATTATCTACAAATTAAGAGATATATAAACAATCATATCATCTAACTTAAGGTAGATTTACGAAATCTCATCTTCACAACTTTTTTTTCCATTTATTAATTTTGTTTGTTGTTCTGAATTTATGATTATTCAATGTACAAAGCTCAGTGTTCAAAACTATCATTCAATTGATTATGAAGAACTGCTGAATGAAATTCACTTAAGAAAAAAAAAATATTAGACAAGTTGCCTTCATAGATGAGCATGAATGAAATTTCTCTATTAATTTAATCAAATTTCAATATTTATTAAAATAATAGAGAATAATAAATATTATTTATCATTAGAAAGTCATTTTATTAAGAATTTGAATAGTTAAATTTAAATACCTTTATTGAAAATTCAAAATGTTCAGTGATGAAGAAAGAAATTTTTAACAAAAATTAATAAAAAATTTCAATCTTCTTTTGCATCTAATCAGGATTAAAACTTTTATTAAATATCTAATTCCTCTTTAGATAACCTCCTTAATTGTATGTGTCTTAATTTAAGACCTATTCTCTAGAATAAAATTTACAAATTTACTCCATAATCGGATATAGTTATATTTTCTCAATAATTATTAACAAAAGTATTCAAAGAAGATTTTACTTTATTTTCTTTTTTAATTTGAATCTAAATTGGGGTAAATATTTTCCACTTTCTATTATTGCTAAATTTATATTTCATAAACAGTCATTAATGCAATTAAATATTATTTGTAATTTATCTTGATAATCATTCTGTTTAAAAGCTGATAGAAAAAAGATTTTTGATTTTATAACCAATTATCTCATTTGTACTAGGGAAAAATAACTTATCCTACAATATGAAACTCAAAATATTCGGCATTTTTAATTATCTATCATTTTGCATTATTTAATCTATAATTCAAAAACATAAATAATAAATAAATGATATATATAGTATTATTTGATCAAAAAAGTTAAATCATTATGTTAATAAAACTGATTAGGATTAGGCTTTTAGCTAATTATTAAAAATAAAACAATTAAATAAATACTCTCTGAACTATTATATAATTTCATAAAACATACATAAAGTAATAAAAACTCACTGATATTATACTTAAGGTTTTATTGAGGGTATGAAAAATATGACACAGTTGCAAAATAATAAATAATAATAATTTTTTTTCCAATTAAACATAGTTCTTAATAAAAAAAAATTTACGAAAAATAATTTAAAGAATTTCAATTAAATTTACTATTTCTAAAAGTAAATCAACTCTATTGTTTATTTCTTATAAAATTACCATAATATTTATTTAAATCTATAAAATAGATTTCTGTATTGAATAAATTGATTCTTATCATATATATAAAAGTTTTTTTCTTTTCTCTTTTATTATAAATTAATTAAAAATAAATAATTAATTAATTATGAAAATTTTCTTATAAATAATGTTACCTCATTTGTCAAATTACAGAACATACAAAATTAAAATTACAAATAAATTTAAGTATAATCAACTCTTATGATGTGATATTAAATCATTTTAATTTAAATTATAAATAAAATAATAAAAAAAGAAAAGTCTAAAATTTTAACTTAATAGTTAATCTGAAATGATTTTTTTCATAAAACATTACTATAATTTAAATTAATATTGATTGAAAGGAATTGTTAATTTTTTGATGATAATATTTACAAGTAAAGCATAAGAATAAGTATTAATACAATGATTAATATATGATTTAAAATATTATAATTTTGAACACTCATAATGTTAAATTTAATTCGTATTTTTCATAAGAATTGTGCTGATCATTAGGAAAAGTTGGATAGAATGCAACACAAGCATCAGAACTTCCAACATAAATCATATTGTAAATTCTCCAATATATTAATCTCACCTAAAAATAATAAATAATAAATTATACTCTTCTTGCAGGATGATAAAGTCCTTATAAAGCATAAAGTAAAATATTTCCAGGTCCAAGACTTACTCTCATACCTTCAATAGCTTCCATAACGGCATTAATAACATGTGGTGAAGTTTCAAAAATATTTGGCCAAACATGGTTAAGTAAATGCATAAGTTATTCTTCACATCCTAAACATTAGACACCAAGAGCTAAATGTTTGACAGCAGATGAAGCAGTTTATCTATGAACAAGATCTCTATCAGTCAAAGCATCAATTAATAATGGTATAACTGAATTAATATATGAATATGCTGTTGGACCTATGTATTCAAACATAAAAGATAATGATTTTAAAACACCATTTTAAACATTGAGTTCTCTAACTCTATATTCATTCATTAAAGCAGGTAATACAGTAAATGGACCACATGTTTCTGCTACTATTGCAATTGCTACTGTTGTACAAACACGAAGTTATCTTTCTTATACTTTTAGATTATTTAAAAGAGTAGATAAAACATCTTAAGGTCCAATAGCTTTTGCTATATAACCAAATGTATTGATAGTAGCTCTTCTTATACCTTTTTTATGTGCTTTTAATAAATCTAATAGATCAAAACATATTCTAATCCATTCTTTTGGAGAAACATGTTCTGGTCCTCTATCTGCTATTCGACCAACTAAATCAATACAATTTTCTTAAACTTTTTCATGTCTATTTTTTAAAATTGGTGTTAATCTTGGTAATAAATCTTTAATAGGAGGTGACATTTTATTCATTCCTATTACATTTACTATTGCCTTTAATCCTCCTAATATAGATCCTAAAACTTCTGGATATTCTTCACCTAAACATTCAAATAATAATTAGCCTAATCTTCCTAATCTAGCTTCTTCTTAACAATTTTTCATACAAACGGCTATTTTACCAATTAAATCAGCTGCTTATTATCTAACTCTTGGAGATTTATTTGATAATCTCCATTATAAAACACCACCTAATTAACTGAAATATGGTTTTGATCTACTACCAAATGCATTAATAATAGATCCAAATCCACTAAGCATTGTTTATGTATCTTCACTCTATTATTCATTGAATGCCCATAATACACCATCCATTAATCTATTTTCTAATTTTTAATCAATATCTGAAACTCCAAGTTAATTTATAAATTTTTCTATTGTTTCTACTACCATTTTTCTGAATGATTCATTTTCGTCTTTTAAATCTCCTACTATTCTTTCTAAAATTTCTGCTGCTCCTACTTTAGCAGCTATTTCACATGTAGTTTCTACCATCTATCTATAATTTCTTCTATCTGTTGCTGTTCTTTTACTCCAATAATATTTGAAAAATTCAGGCATTATTTGATCTCTTACATAAACAGCCTCTATACCTGCACATTATATGCATTATTTTATTACCATTAATACAATTTTCTTCATTTCTTCTTCCTATATTTCAAATTAATTTTTCAATATAGGAACTATTGCTTTAACATACTCTGTTGCATGTTCTACATCCATTAATGGAATGATGAATCCTATCGCTTTTAAAAATGCTGCTAATCCTTTACCCTTATGTGTTTTTATACCTTCCCACAAAGGAATAAGCACATTATCAAATGCTTCAATACCATATGGAAAAGAGGCTTCCGCCAAAGCAGCTAATGCTAAAGCTGTAATTGTTTTTACTTTTTATTATTCATCTTTTAATCCATGTTGTATAATTTCGACAAGTGATTTAAGATGAGGTAAAATAGCACAACCCATAAAAATACTGATTTATTGTACTATTTTAATACCAGTATGTCTAGCCTACCAGCTTTTTCTACTTTAACAAACAGCTTTTAAGAATGGTAATAATGCTGGTATACCTAAGGCTGAAGCTACAATAGCAAATGCTCTAGCAGTAGTATTTCTTACGTAATCATCATTATGATCAATATCAGGTCTCATGGTAGTTATCATAGTAGCTAAACCAGCTGCTTTAGCTAAATTAGATATAATTTCTCTTGCTTCAACTCTTGCATAGTAATCTTCATGAATTAACAATGGTTAGATTACAACTAATATTTTATGTACATATGGTCTAACCAAATCATCTAACTTAAATAACACTCTATCAATAACTTTAACCAATAAATGTCTCTCTTGATCTTCTAAAGTTGGAGACATTAATAATGGTAAAATCTAATTGAATAATGGAGCAGGTCCAAATTCTCTAGCACTTTAAGTTATTTATCTTAATGCAGATTTTCTCATTTAAGGAGTTCCATTCTTAATTTTTAATAACAAAGCCATGATTTTTCTTTCTTTTGCTTATTCGGGTGTTAATTCATCTTCATTTATTGGTTAAAGTAAAGCAGAGAATAAATTATATTCTTCTGGTTTAATTGCTGGTAATTATCCAATAGTAGGATGTGATGGTGTAGCTGAAACTTCAATACGAATTGATTCTGGAATTTAATATTGAACTGGAGATTCAATACTATTTTTAGAATTTAGTAATTTCTTTAATGATGATTTCAATGGTTTATAATTTTCAGGGGCTTTTAATATCTATTTTATAAAAGTATGATTACTTCATAACCATCTTTAGGACCTGGTAATATACTATTCAATTCTTCATCTGTCATATATTTATTTCTTTCTTCCATTTCTTTTTCTAATCTAAATTAGTATACTCTATCAGGTGTCATATTTCCTAATTATCCTGGTGTCATAGGTGTTCTCGTAACAGTTCCTGGTGTATGTGGTGTCATTCCTCCTCCAAATCCAGATTATCCACCTAATGGTGTTCTCTCTCCCCATCTAGCTTTTATATAAGAACGATTTGGAGTTGGTGTTTCTCCATATTTATATGGTGTGTCTCCTATTTCCATATGTCCTGGAGTTGGAGTCTCTCCAAATACTGTTCCTGCCCTACCTGGAGTTGCTTATAATTTATTTGTATTATCCCATCTCGATGCTCTTGCTGATGATTAAGGACCATCTAAATATTTATGAACTTTTTAAAAATACCTCTTGATGGGGTTTCCCATTTTTAAGGCTTTTTAGAAACATCTTTGCTTTCTTATTCCCATTCTGATCTTTCCTATTTTATTTATTAAGCAACATTTTATTCCACCTTCACTTATTATTTTACTAATTTTTTTTCCTCCTTATTTAATGTCTCGGTCTTTTTTATTTTATTTTCAATTTCAGATCTCGAATTCTCTAAATCCTATTAGATCATGATTTCTGCATATGTTCTCCCATTCTCACCTCCTTAATCATTGAAAACATCTTTCCTTTCTGGACTCAACTAGCGGTTCTTTTGCTTGTACTTGAACTTTTCTTCAACTTTGTCTAAATTTTACTTTCTTGTTTAATTATCTTCGCCAATTTATGCAGCTTCTTCCAAAATTTATTTTGGTGCCGTATACGCAAATCGTTATTTGCCTTGCTCTTCAGTCATTTAATTTAAATAATTAATAAAGATTTTATATCACTGTGTATACATATTAATATTTAAAGTCTTATATCATTATATTGCTTGCCTCTAAGATCATTTATCAATAGATAGTCATTTTAATAAATAACTAATCAAGTTTAAGAGATTTCCAAAATATTTTATAATTAAATTATTTAAATTGTTATTGCTATTTGACAGAGATATTAGAAATTTGGGATATTAATTTAAAATGCNGCTTTTAATATCTATTTTATAAAAGTATGATTACTTCATAACCATCTTTAGGACCTGGTAATATACTATTCAATTCTTCATCTGTCATATATTTATTTCTTTCTTCCATTTCTTTTTCTAATCTAAATTAGTATACTCTATCAGGTGTCATATTTCCTAATTATCCTGGTGTCATAGGTGTTCTCGTAACAGTTCCTGGTGTATGTGGTGTCATTCCTCCTCCAAATCCAGATTATCCACCTAATGGTGTTCTCTCTCCCCATCTAGCTTTTATATAAGAACGATTTGGAGTTGGTGTTTCTCCATATTTATATGGTGTGTCTCCTATTTCCATATGTCCTGGAGTTGGAGTCTCTCCAAATACTGTTCCTGCCCTACCTGGAGTTGCTTATAATTTATTTGTATTATCCCATCTCGATGCTCTTGCTGATGATTAAGGACCATCTAAATATTTATGAACTTTTTAAAAATACCTCTTGATGGGGTTTCCCATTTTTAAGGCTTTTTAGAAACATCTTTGCTTTCTTATTCCCATTCTGATCTTTCCTATTTTATTTATTAAGCAACATTTTATTCCACCTTCACTTATTATTTTACTAATTTTTTTTCCTCCTTATTTAATGTCTCGGTCTTTTTTATTTTATTTTCAATTTCAGATCTCGAATTCTCTAAATCCTATTAGATCATGATTTCTGCATATGTTCTCCCATTCTCACCTCCTTAATCATTGAAAACATCTTTCCTTTCTGGACTCAACTAGCGGTTCTTTTGCTTGTACTTGAACTTTTCTTCAACTTTGTCTAAATTTTACTTTCTTGTTTAATTATCTTCGCCAATTTATGCAGCTTCTTCCAAAATTTATTTTGGTGCCGTATACGCAAATCGTTATTTGCCTTGCTCTTCAGTCATTTAATTTAAATAATTAATAAAGATTTTATATCACTGTGTATACATATTAATATTTAAAGTCTTATATCATTATATTGCTTGCCTCTAAGATCATTTATCAATAGATAGTCATTTTAATAAATAACTAATCAAGTTTAAGAGATTTCCAAAATATTTTATAATTAAATTATTTAAATTGTTATTGCTATTTGACAGAGATATTAGAAATTTGGGATATTAATTTAAAATGCACTTAAACCCCTTTTTAAATATATTTTGAATAAGCAAACTCCAAAAAAAATAACAAAATTTATATGAAAATTTTAATAAGCAAATAGATAAATACTATAAATAAATTGAGACCAATTTCATAAAAAATTATCATTTATATTAAAGAAGTTTATGATGAGTACATTCATACTTTCATATTTTCAAAGAAAAATTTACTTTAGTCTAGCAATTTTTTCAACTTTGAATAAAACATAATGGTAAATAAAGATGTTTGAATAAATCCAACCATAAAATTAATTGAAAGCATAGATATAGGAGAAAAATTTATCAATATTGATTTTAGAATGCCAAAATATATGAAAGAATTCCTTAAAATAGTTGTTTATTAAAGAATAAACAATTTATTTTATGTAAATATTTTTTTAATTATTAGGATAGATAAAGCCCTTTTTTATATAAATAAAATAGTCATTGCAAATTTTAATCATAAAATAATAATTTTACAATTAAAGTTAGTTCTAATATATTCACATAAAATGCAGTATCACCTAAAATAAGCTTTAATAGATATTCTAATAAATTAGGAATGTTTTAGCAATTAAGATAAGAATAAAATATACTAAGCTTAGTGTATATTGCTTTGGCATTTAATTAGATACTTTAGAAAACAAAGATATTTGTATTTTATTTGGAAACTTGATAATTATAAATTTGATAAAATAGAATAATTAAATGGACGTTAAAAATAAAATCAGCTGTATATAGTTTTCTTAACAATAAAAATGGTTTTTTTTGAGTTTTTTGATTTTAGGTTTAAGATTTGAAAGATTTATAAAGATTTTAGAAAGACATCAAATTAAATTAGTGATATAAAAATCATTTAGTATACCATTGATTTTTTAAGTTTAAAATGATATAACTAAAAGATTAAAAAAGTTTTTTTTGCTCTAAATTCTTAAGAACCAGATGTCTTACGTGTGTTATACAATTTTTGCATCAAGTTCAGCTGATTTCTCATTAAAATAAAAAATTTTTTAAAAATAGAATAGAAATAAAGAATAATGAAGTTTTTTCTTAAATGATGATTAAATAACAAAATGAGCGATAGGGTTTTCAAAGGCTGTAATGGTTAAAATCTTAATTATAATTTTAAAATTTAATTCTATGATTTATTTTTTAAAAGTAAGTCTCTAATTTAAAAAATGCAAGAAGAAAATAGAGAGATTACAATTATTTAAGGTTTAAAAATTGATAATGGATGTTAGAATACGAGTTGGAGATATTGAAATATTTTTATTGAATTGTTATATCGTTGATCATAATCAATTAAGCAATTCATGCTCTAAGGCTTATCTATCCCACCATCCTTCGCTATCAAAAGTGAGATATTCTCCAGTGGATTTGTCTTTGAATATAAGATTTCTATCTAATTTATGATAATTTAGATTCCAAAAGTAATTTTCTAGATTGATTATATATATTATTACCTTTAGTTTCTTATTCTGAAAAATTGACATGTTCTAAATCGGATATTTAATGTAATTTAGTGATCACTTATCCAAAAGCACCAACTTTCTAGACTGCTATTTAATGAGTATGAGGTAATAAATCCATTCTGATAACTGTTCTTCTTGTAAGTTCATAGAAGTAGGCCTAGAATTGATTATTAGTTAATACATTAAATCCAACTGTATAACCAAATAAGGCAACCAAAGCATAATACAATGGATATTTAGTAGTTAAAAAGAAGATTCCTCCAACAATTTCTAAGGATCTGCCATATCTAAAGGTTTTTCCAAATCTATATGAAGTATAAATGTTGATGCCATTTTCATGAAGCTACATTAATTAATTCTATTTATTCAATACCTTTGGTGGGAAATACACATCAGAAACAGCTTCAGCTTAAACATTAGAGAATGAAGTTGCAATGAATTTGGCAATTGTTGAATTGTATAATCTATTAAAGTAATTTAACTATTAAATACGGTGTAATTTTTGGTAACCAAGTGTATGTAGCAAAAAATCTCTCTCTTGCTTCTGGATGCTTGTTAATAAAAACTCTATATTTATCAATATCAACACTAGTCATTAAATCAGGTCTGTTTGGTTAGTGATGACTAGCTTTCAAATGATGATCACTTGCTCTGAATTTACTCAGATTCACCAATGAACGAACTCCATTAAACTTTTACATTATTAATATTATTTTATTTAAATATATCAATTTTCATTATTTAATAAAAACATTAAATAAAATTTTTATTCTTCCAAAATGAATAATTATCGTGGAGTTCGACCATCTACTGCCAAAATGAATACGCTTCCTCCAGAAACTGAAAATCTTGAAGAATATATGTACGATAATATGAATTATTGGTAGGAAAATACTTTATGATCATTAAAAAGCTTGTGAGAAATAAGGAAAATATTTGGAAGCTGATTGCGCAAAATAAAGATTGAAAGATCTCAAAATTAAATATGAATCAAAAACTAAATTAGATATCAAAGACAGGCATGAATAAGAAGTTAACATATATTTTCTATTATAGAAATATGAACTTACAAAATCACACTAAGAAGAAATGTAAAATTTCAATATCTTTTGGGATTAAAAAATAGAAGAGTTTGAATAAGATGCGTAGAAGTTAAAAAATGAACTACAATAAAGATAAGAAGATGAAATGCAATAATTCCTATAAGATTTAGAAGGATCTATACCATAAACTCCCAAAGATTCTGCGGAATTATTAAGTCTTAAAAAAACTGAAGAATAATTGGCAAGATAAGAAGAGTATTAAATTTAATTTTTATTTAGATATTTGGAAGCACATAAAATATAATCTAGAATAGCATAGCTTTAAAAAGAAGAACAAGATAAATGGACTTTTTTGAGGAACAATAAAATCAAAAATCTTCTCAATCAATAAAAGATCAAATAGTCTAATGAAACTAATGTTTTAAATTAAAGAATTGAAAATGCTTAAGAAGAATAAAGAAAAATTAAAAAAACAGAAGAAGAAAAGTATTATTTTAGTACATAATAGATTAATTTAAAAATACACCATTTTAAAAAAAGAGTTAGAAGGAAAATAAGTATAAGAATTATAAAGAATTGAAAAAGATTTTAAAAATACAAGCTCCAATTTTATTACATCTAGAATGTCCAAAATGGCTTCTTAAAATGGTTCCTAAATGCAAAGTGAAGATTGTAATCAAAAAATTATATATTCTAGAATAATTCAAAGGAAAAAATTGAATATTAATTAAAACATTATTTATCATATCTTACTTCTTTAATCTTATTGGATAAAAAGGAATTCGTAAAATACTATTGATGATTTTTTATTGAATTTAGGTTTTGTCAAATAAAAATAATTTATTATAATTATTGAGCAATTTATATCCTATTTAAAGATAAGAAATTCAAAAAAGAACTCCAAGAATTGTAGAAAAGTTCAAAAATTTTGATGATTTTTTTTAAGTCTCACCAATCTACAATGAATAACTACTATACTTGCAAAAAGTCAAATGGAATCATTCACTTTTTGAAGTGGATTTTCTTTCAATTAAATTAGAGAAGAGAAGGCTTATTATATTTGGCTCCATAAAAATAATTTTTTTAGTAGCTAGTTTCAATCAAAATATATCATTATTGATATGAATTTAATATAAACATAATTTTTAGTCAATAATATTGGTCTCATCATTACTAAATATTTTTAAAGGCATAAAATTTTTTCAAATAGAAGCAATTGATTTAATAAAAAATACTAAATTCTACCAATAAGTTAGAATTATAGTTATCTTAAATTAACCTGAGAAAATAGACACGTATGCCACAAATTATTTTATTTGACTTACTGGATGTACTATCTTTTACATTAAGATAAAATCCATTTATCATAAAAAAAATGGTGCAGATAAATTATGGATTAATACAGAAAAATAGTCAATTTCTTGTGTTCTCCTTTATTATAGTGGGTTTTACTCTTCATCCCAAAATAGAAATTTTAATTCGAGCTTTACAAGGTTATGCGTATAGTCTATCATTAGAATGAGCCTTTAATTTTGATGAGGATTTCAATTTAAATAATTTATTACCTTTAGGTATATTTTGAGTATAATACTCTATCTTATTATAAATAAACTAATTTTCTATTAATTTTAATATATGTACTTAAATTAATTATTTGGATATTTTTACAAATTTATTTTTAAATTATAAAGTTCGATAGATATAATAAATATTACTATATGATATAATGTTCATTTCTCATACTGAATAAGGGCTTATTTTATTTAATTAATATATAATTATATATATACTGAACGATTATATAAAAAAGTAATTTTCTATATTTTATTTCCATGCTGTAATAAATCATAGTATTGATATATTACAACTATTGTACGATAAAAAATATAAGAAAAGTCTTTTAGTTGATATTATTTTAAACCATCATTTTAATGTAATTATTTATTAAAATAATTTCATCAAAAGGACACTTTATAATATAATAATATAAATTATTTAAAATCAGCATAATGCACGATTTGTAATAAGGTGATTTGATAGGAGAAATATATAAAGTTAAGAAGCTTCTTTCATAGGGTTCTTTTGGCAAAGTTTATATAGGAAGGAATATAGAAAATGGAATGAAAGTAGCAATTAAAGTTGAAAAATAGGAAATGTCAAATTACTTAAGTTTAGAAAGAGAGGTTAGTTGAAAAATAATTAATAGATAGAAATTTTGAAGAAATTAAGAGGAATACCATAAATACCTTAATTACTTTGGCACGGCAGACATAATGGACTTTAAATAATGATAATAAAAATGCTTGGATTTGATTTAATTTATTTCTTGAAAAAACATAAGAAATTTTCACTTGAATGCATTTTCAATATTGCTTAATAAATGATAGAAATATTAGAAAATATTCATAAAAAGTATTAGCTGTAAGTTTATCATTTTAGGAATATAATTCATAGAGATTTAAAACCAGAAAACATTTTGGGCAAAAGTCATTCTGATAAGATTTTTTTAATTGATTTTGGAATTTCTAAAGATTCTTTAAAAAGTAAGAAATAAACTAAAGCAAAAATTCCATTTATAGGAACAAGTAGATATGCTTGTATAACAGCTCATAGAGGTTAAGATTAATCAAGAAAAGATGATTTAGAATCTCTAGGTTATGTTTTAATATACCTTTTTAAACAGAAATTACCTTGGTCTGATTATGAAAAATTTGAGAACGATCGTTTAGAGAGAATTGGATAATTAAAATGTGAATTAACACCATAATAAATTTGTGATGGCTGCCCATAATAATTATAAAAGTAATGACAAAACAAAAAATATAGTTTTATGACTTAAGTGACAGAATTGAATCATTAACAAATTCCAAATTATTAGAAATTGAAGTCCATTTTCTAATTGAAAATACATCATAAATTATATGTTATTTTTGATTGGTCAAATCCTTAATTTGTTAATTCAAAAACGAGTCAAAATAAAAAAAATAATAATTAGAAATAAAATAAATATGATAGTGTTTAACATATAAGATTGTATATTTTATATTAATTATTGTAGATCTTTGGATAAGATGAGTTGTAGACATCTTAATACAATCACTTTTTAGGCTGATTCAAATGCATCTTCTTTCAATAGTCAATAATCAAGTAGTATGTAACATTCTTTTGGAAGTCATTAGAGTGTATAAGTTGATTTTTTTTTAAATTCTGAATCAAGTATACATTCATAAAAAAAATAAAATAAACTATCAACCTTTGATGCATTCATAATGAATGATGATATAATGCCAATTAAAGATTAACTTTAATTAATGGAATTAGAAAACTAGGATTTAGAAATTAAGCATAATTTGTTACATTATCATTCGGTTTATTATAATTTCAAGAATCCATTTTAAGGATTGTTACAATTAAAAATCAATTGATTTATAAAACTTCCTTTTAATATAATTGTAAAATATTATATCGAAATTGGAAAAAAAATATTATCAAAATAAATTTATGTATAATATAAACAAATATAATAAATAAATAGACATCATCATATAGATAAACTCTATAAATTTTTTATCTAAGGACCATGAACATTTTTTGATACAATATCAAAAAAATTTAATTCACTTATTCCTGAAATCTTGTTATCAGACTTTAAAATTAGGCTAGGGACAAACTCATTATTCAACTCATTTTTGGTTTTCTTTTCTTTTCCACAAGCACAACCCATCAAAACTTTAATTTAAAATAAAAAATATATTATTTCTTGTAAATGCAATCTCTGTTACTGAACTAAAACTTTTCAATATATTTTCAATACTAGTCTAATTTTTAGAAGCAATTTTTTTATTTTTTAAGTTTAACTAAGACTTATCCTGTTGTATATTTTAAAAAATTCAATCTTAGAAATAGAATTACAAAAGTATGAAAGGGCAACGAAAAAATAAAATTATAATATATTTAAATATTGTATAAGAATTAAAATATTTGAGTAATGATAATAAGAATTTGAAAGTTTAGTTAAAGATAATAAAATAAAAGATATATAAGAAAAAAGTTTAAGTAGTGAAGATGAATAATTTGATATTCTTGATAAATTAAAAATAAAATTAGGATTAATTAATAAAAAAAAGAAGAAATAAATTGATCAGTTAAATATAGATAATTTGATATGAAAGAAGATTAGAGGATATGTTATTCAAAAAATAATAAGGAAGTTCTAAATAATAGAATAAGTGATAAATTTTAAAAGAAATATCTGTTTGTATTAAAGTTTTAATATCATATCATAATTTTATATTAAATAATATATATAAAATATACTCATATATATCTTTTGGGAAAAATGGATGTGGTTATGAAAGCAGGAATAGTAGAATCCCTAGAAGATAATATTATTTATGCAATAGCATAGGTTTTAGATGAAATAGTGAAAGAGACAGACATAATCGAAAGTCCAATTTAAACAGCCTTCCACACTAATAAAAAACCATCGATAACAATATACAAATATATCGAGCGTATCAAGATGTACTGTTATTGCAGCAATGAGTGTTTCATATTGGCATTGATATATATAGATAGAGTGTAAGAGAAGAACTAGGATGTAGTTATAAATAGTTTTTGTGTTCATAGGTTGAATATCAATATAACGATAGATTTCTGTTGGCTTGCATTCTTATAAGTATAAAATACAATGATGATGACTATTATAAGAACGATTATTATGCAAGAGTTGGAGGAGTTGCAATATAAGAGTTAAATACATTAGAGTAGGAACTATTAATACTGTTAGATTATGAAGTTTTTGTAAGTCAAAATCTATACTACTATTACAAGGAAAAATTGATGAAATATGCAAAACTATGATTATATAAATATATATAAAATGGAAATGGCATAGAGATTAGACATTAATTCTTTAGTACATTTGAATAATTTTATTTTTCTTGTCTTTTCTATTTGTGCTGATAAGATTGTAACAGAAGATTTCTAATGTAATGATTCTGAAGGAATTGGATTTTTGCATTTTATCCTATATGGAAATTTGATTGTGTAAGAGAATCAAATAAATAATTTAGATATGGAATCATATTCATAATATAATTCTTGAGTGCATGCAATTTATTAGATACATGTACTAGAAAATTTGGAGCTGTTTGCATTACAATTAATACATTTGTCTTTTTTGGAGGTGTAATTATATTTGATGTCATTTCTATGCTTTATGGAATTAAATAACATTTCTTTTCAGCCAGATCTAAATGTAGAGAAATTGAACTGTTTACTATGTGTTGTGCTTACATTTTTGTAGTCTGGATAAGTGTAATGATAATTGGAGCAACAAATCATATTATTGACTATTTTAAACCAAGAAATGAATTAATACAACCATTAAATAAGAATCCTGAGGTTTTGTGATAATATTTTATATATAATAAACCTGTTTCACCAACACTCAACTAAATATTATTTTTTCTTTTTTAACTCTTATATTATCTATTCACCTAAACATTCTTTAAAAACTAACTCAACTTATGTAGGCATTTTTTTCGATGTTCCTGTTACAATAATCCTAAAAACATGACTTAATATTTTTACATCACATTATTAAGATTATCTTTAACTACTTTATTAATTAAATCTCTATTTTCTAATATTCTATGTTAAACATAAATCTTTTTCTATTAATCCCTACTAAATGCTGTAAACAATGTAATTGGAGATTCTTATAAGAATTTCTCATAATAGAATTCTTTCTTTTCATAACATGATCCAAAAAATAAAATTGATTTATCTTTATTATTAGCTCCTTATTTTTATCTTTCTTCTATAAATCCTATAAATGGAGCCACTCCTGTACCTGGTCCTACCATTATTACTGGAATATCTATCTATTAAGGAAATGTAATAGTTCCTTTTATTATTCTCCCTTCTATCTATTCATCTGCTTATAAGTTTTATAGATAATTTGAACAAAATCCTTTTATTAATCTGTTCTTACCTGTTGTATAACAAACTAAAGCAACTGTTATACTTATTTTTTATCCATCATAAGCAGAACTTATTGAATATTGCCTTTCTCTTATTAACTTTAAGGATTCTATTAATAATTCTAATGGAATTACACAAGGTTAGAAATCATATAAAACTTCATAAACATTTCTCTTTTCTCTATATACATAACTATAATATTCTTCTAAACCTTCTGGTGTTTATGCACACATTTCAGTTAATTTTTACTTATGGATATCTATTTCTGCATATTGGCTCATTAGTTTTATGAAATATCTATTTGGAGGAGAGGTAATATCCAAACTACACTAAATAAATCACTATCATACAATTCAGAAAATAATCTTTGTATAGAAATAGTTTTTGGTATTATTTTCGATTTTTAATTTTATTTTTATTCTTCAAGTTTTACCCATTTGTTCCCATCTAATTTTTATAATTGTAAAAATTATGAAACCAACTTATTTTGATTTCTTGGTTTTATACTGAAAATATCACCACATTGAAACATTTAATTACATTGAAAATTAAATTAAAAGGTTTCCTTTGTATGTTATTCAGCACTCAATCTCTTTTTATTGACAAATATAAAATCAAGTTTATCAACAATGTTTTATAATTAATAATTATCAAGTTGCTAAATTTTTATATATTATGAAATAATGGTTTAAGTTTAACATTTTTTCAAGAGATTTTGAAACCAGATAACAAATTCTGTATCAATTCCACAAGGGTGTTATTCATCACCAAATGCACTGGGTATAAATTCTTTGGCAGATAGTTGCAAAAGTCGACTTCTTAATTTTCTTGCAGCATAATTAAATTTAGGATAAGAGGAATCTCCAAGTCCAAAAACAGTAAATTCAAGTTTAATCAGAGATTCTTTTGGTAAATCTTTGATTAAAAGAAATTGCCAAAATTTATTAATATCATTGGTCATGTCTCCATCTCCTGTTGTTGATATAATGAAAATGACACGTTTTTATTCAGGAAGAGTTAAGAAATCAAAGTCTTCAATAGAAGAAACAATTGCATTATTTAAATGTCTTCCAACTTCTTCTGCATAAAATTCAGAATTTCCTGTTTGTGTAGCAAAAAGTATTTAAATCATTTTAAGGAAAGTTTTATGTAAAAAGTATATTCAAATTCAATGTTTTGCAGTAGATGGTCTAGTTCTTGATTTATCTAATTGTACAAACTATGTAATAGAAGTATAGTTTCCTGGTCCAGGAACTAGTTAAATATTATAAGATATAAAATACCTCCTTTTTTCAAAGCTGTTCTAACTGCATCATCAATAAAACATTTTCGTTTAGCACTACCAAATCGATATTTAGTTTTAGTTTATAAAAGTTTAGCATTGTATTCTCCAGGTCCAGGGAAAAAGGTGGATTCAGTTGAGAATCTATCAGGACCTTTATTAATTGAAATGCTTCTATGTTTTTAAATATTAGGATCATATGAACCGGGACCTGGCATTTCTGTAGTATGATGATATCCACTAACTCTTTATCCCATAGAATAACATATAGTTTTATGTGGACTCTAATTGTAGGATCCTGGACCTGGAACATTATTATACTGTAAATAAGATCTGTTTTTGACCATGTTTCTACTTAATCCAAAAGATGCACCTTTGTTATTTTAAAAGGAACTTGTTGGATCATAGTAAGTTTCAGTATAGGGTTAAGCTTTTGTAAAATCAAACTTATTCCCATATCCGAATCCAGAAGCTCTAGTACTACGAAAATAATTAGGTTCATAATAGTCTGTTGAACAAGGAGTATTCAATCTTCTGAATCTTTTAGCTTTAGGAAAAGAGTATTATATAGAAGCTTAGACATGCTGAGACATTATTTTTAATAATTAAAATAAAGTGAAACTCAATCATTCCTACTAATTATTTAAGTCTGCATTTATTTATTACATCACTTGTCTTGAACTCCTTAAAATGCTTAAATTACAAGAATTCTTGGGTTTTATTATTTATTCACTAATTAAATTCTCCTATTCACTCTTTATAGTCTATCTAGTCAAAGATGAATTCTATATCTATAAAATATTATATTACTCTTATTAAAGTAGTTTGAATTGTGGAATTATTCATTTTCTACTCATATTTCACCTTTAAAAAATCTATCTCTTTAATCTTCTCACTCAATTCATTGCTTTTTTTCTAAATCATTTAATCTCTCTCATTAAGACTATTTTACATGTATTAGATTTATTATTAACTATTATTAATTAATTAATTATTACAGGCTTTTATTCTCATTGCTTATTGTTTACAACTACTCTTTTAATTATTGATTTTGTAATTCCAATGTTGAAATTGCTTATTATAATTACTATTATGTTTTTCTATTATTTTCTGCCTCTTTATTAGTAGATTCACTTTATCTTCTTTATTTATTCATTAAATTATATATATCATCTACTTCTTTTGACTTATCTTATAATGATAATTCTAATAATTTAATTTACTTTTCTAAAGTTTAAGTATGAGATTTCAATTTTAAATTATTCTATTCTAATTCCAATACTTATTATTCTAATATATCATATGCTGTCTTCAATTATTCATAATTTTCTGATAATTAAGCATCTCTAAATTTGAATCTTAATTATTCAATCTCATGAAGTCTTTCATCTCCTATTGTAAATAATCTTTTTATTTCTTAACTTAATACAAGTATTTTCTATTCATAATCCTAAATTTAATTTGTTAATTAATATTTTTGTGTCTCCCAATTCATTCTTTCTGCTTAAAATTTAGTCTCTAAATCTCCAACTTCTAAACCATTCTTTTACATTATTGTTATTTCTGATTAATATTATTCCATTTATTAATATAATTCTTCTATTTCCTACAATAATTATTTCTACTTTATTTCTTATTCATATCCTTTTCTCTACTCTTCAAATAATTAATTTTTAGTTCTATCCAATTCATTTGTCATTATTATCAATTTATTTTCTAAAGTCTATTCATTCAAACTATTTTCTCTTTAATAATTTTTCTTCTCCTATTCCATTTAATATATTGTATTATGATATTATTAATTTATCAATGTCAATTATTATATTTTCTCATTTTCTAATTCTACAGATTCTTCAAACTATTTAGTTTAATTTTTCAAATCATCAATTACATTCCATAATCTATCTATTTCAGTTGCATAAACTACTATTTTCATTCTTTCTTTTATAAAATCTTCTTTCATTTTCTAACTCTCATTTGAAACCATTTGTAATTCCATTTAATAATCTTTTATTTCCTATAACAAATTAATTCTTTCTTTCTCACTAGCTGACAATTTTTATTTTTAAATCTCTAACTAATCCTCTATCATGTATTGAAATTCTTAAAGTTTTTATTATTACTATGAATTCAATAAATCTACCTATTATTTTTATTGCTGCAATTAACGAATCTAAATCTCAAGTGTTTATTTATCATTATTAAACTTTAAAGTCAAATCTCTTATTTATTAATCTAAAACTGACTTTCTCATATATTCTCCATGTTTTTTTTGTTCCATTATTTCAATTTAATGTTTCTCCTCTCTTAATTACATTTAATCATGTAAGTCTTTGATTTAACTATCTTTTTATTGACAATTAAAAGCTAAAACTTTATATTCTCTATTTATTTTCTCTAATTCTTTCTACAATTCTTCTTTATCTTGAGTTATTTAATTATAATTGTATGTTGTTCTATTCAACTCATTTTCATAATGATCAATCTATTACTTAAGTTCTTATGATCTTTTAATTTATTATTAAGAAGTTTATTCTTTAATTTCTTCTATTTCCTCCTCTAATTAAGTTATTTTCATATTAAGATTATCATTATCACTATTTAGTAACATTGACTCCTATTAATAATTACTTATTTCAATTTCCAATTATAATATTTGATTACATTTTTGTTCAATTATTGATGTCTAATCCATTATTTAATTCTATAGTCTTTCATTTTCATATTGATAATCTCTACTATATGTATCAGTATTTTTCATTACCAAATTTAATCTTTCAAGCTCAGTTGTTAACATAGCACATTTATCTTACAATTCTTAATTTATCTCTGTCCATTCCTATTATTAATATTCAAAGTTTTATTAAGAACTCTGATTCTTTAGTATTTCTTATTACAATTATTATTTTAATTGATTATATGATTGTTATTGTTCTTATTAAAATTTACATTACATTTCAAATTGTTCCAATCTCTAAATTTATGAATAATAAGATTGACTCTTTTATTCTTATTCTTATATTACATTGTGTAATCTTTCAATCTCAGAACTCAATACTACAATTCTCATTCTATCTTATTCTTCTGAATTTTCTCTTTATTATGATTAATTGATTTACTCTTCATATCTTGACATAAATTACATCAATTCTTCAATCTATAGTTTTAATTCATTATTTTCCTTTTATAAATTTTTATTTATTATTTTATTTTATTCCAAATCTTTGAAACGTATTCTTTCCATTTCTTAAGCTAATAATACACATTTATTTTCTAATTCAACATTCTTATTTTCTAAATTTTTAATTTTCAAATCAGATTAGTTTCTTTCTTAATTAAATTACTATGTTATTTCTCTGATTTATGTATCCAATAATGATCTCTTCCAATATTCATTAGTTTATGAATATTGAGTTAATTCTTATTGATGGTTATTTTCCATATTTTAAATTCTTTCTTTTAATGATAGAATTTCAGTATCCTTTCCTTATAATTACATTTTGATGATGCCATAATCTTATGAGTATTCTCTATAACTTTTAAGATATTCATCTCTTTCTCTGCAACATTCTTAATATTTTAAATTTGATTTATTGAGTTCTGTAATATATTATTCAACTTA
>CAJJDN010000086.1:259925-292398 GCA_905182985.1 Paramecium sonneborni | reverse complement strand
GATCTATATTTCTCTGTTTATAATTTTGAATTTACTCTTATATTTACAAAATTTCTTATTAATGATTTTTATTCATTTCTTAGAATTAAACAGTTAACATTTTACTTTAAACTTCTGTCTATTTTAGAAATTCAATTTCTCTATTCTTTTCTTCTATAATTTTTTACAGATTTTTTCCTTCTGAATTATTAGAATAATTATTAGTAGTGTTATTCAAGTTAATAATCTCCGATTTGTGTATGCTTGCTTCTGAATCTGCATGAGGATATTTTGCCATATTAGGTATAGGAATGTTTTTATGAATCATATATTCAATTGGTGTCATACGACCTTGATTATTTGTTTTAGGTTAAGAATTGAGTCTATTCATAATTTAATATTTGAATTTTAAAATAATACCAGTCAGTTCATATTAATAAATATTAAATATAATGGAAAGTGCATTTATATTCGGATGTCTCTTTGGAATGGGAATCAAAATGACAGTAAGTAGAGTAATAAGACAACCTTTACTTTATAGTAAGAAATGATCAAAAATTAGAATGTCATCAATATCCAAAATATATGTTCTTTACTGGAATTGCCTTTTCAGGATTTGATTGGATTAGACGTCTCTCTTTAGAAACATTATGTGAGAAAGAGGAATTAAATGAATACTTAATCCGAACTGCTCGCATCAATTAATTAGCAACAGGAGCTGAATCCGTTGGAGATTACAAGAAAGAGTTTGTCTAAATTGCCGTAAATGAGCACATTTATTGATTAATCATGTCATAAATCAAAATCATCATTGAATTCACTATTTGGATTATTTAAACTCTCCATAAGTCCTTTGATTTTAGCAGAATCTTTTTAATCAAGTGACATTGCAGTGCTGAAACAACTAAATATTATTATTATATTATTTTACCTTTGTGCTTCTTAAATCTTTCCTAGTTTCTTATAGATACGACCCATCAAAATATATATTGCTGCTTCTTTAGGTATCAATTCTCTTAATCTCTATAATTCATTTAATGCTTAATCATATTAATCTAATTTTATCAATGAATTTGCCTATTATTATTATCTATATATACCTTTTAATACTTATTTAAACCATTTTAAGGATCTAATTTTTCACTTTATTCAAAGTATTTCAAAGCTTCATAATGATCTCCTTTAGCAGCATAACTCATTGCTAAAAATGTTGGAAGAACTGGATTGTTTGAATTTATTTTCAATGCCTAAGTAAAACATCTTATTGCATCATCATATTTATCTGTCTTATAATACATATTTCCTTATCCCCACCAAGCATTATATTATCTTTAATCTAACGAAGTTGCCATGTCATAGGATTTCTTTGCTTATTAAAAATTCTCATTTTATGAAAATTCATGACCTGATAATGTATAAGCATAAGAATAATCTTTTCTTAATTAAATAGCTCTTCCAAAAAATTTAATTGAATTATCTATTTCTTTGCTTAAACTAAAACAATTTCCTATAGCAATCCATGTTTCAGGTGCTTACATACTGATTTATAAACATGAATGAGCTAAGTATGTTAATTCTGATTATTTTTTCAAATGCCATAAGCAAGATGAATAATAATCCAAACCTTCTAGACGATTTGGTTCAATTTGTTTCATTTCTTTCCAAACTCTTTCTGCATCAGTGTATTTTACTTAATCCATGAAACTTCTTGCTACTTTTTCAAGCACCCATCCTGATCTATAGTGTTATGGAGGCAATTTTTAAAAATTAGCAATAGCTTCCACAGAATAATTTGTCCATAAATAATATGGATGGGCAAATAATTTCAAAAGTTATGGCAAACTATTAAATTATTAAATTCATAATCTTACTTAATCAAACTTGGAGATTATTGTATAGCTGCTGTATTGACTTTTTAAATATCACTCTTTTTAGGATTAAAATTTTTATTTTAATTTTATGAGAATTGAAAAGGTTAACTAAGAAGAGATTAATAATTCTAATATCCTACTCCTGGAGTTGGTACCATTTTAGCACCTATTTTTTTCTATTGATGTTCTATTATATATAATAAATTATTTAAATTACATAAGAATTTCATTTAACTATTAGATGTGTCATCCATATGAACTATTTATTATTAAACACCAGTAGTTGAAAATGGCTTAATTGTTTATGATTATCTCTTGCCTGAAAATTACTATAAATAATATAGTTATAAGAAATGTTACAGTATCAAATATTTAGGCTTCATCTCTTATTTCTTCCTCCTTTTATCCTGATTTCAAATTATTATTTGTCTTATTTTTCAATAAATTTTAAATAATTTTGTATATATTACAGCTCTATTATCTATTAGTTTCATATTATCTCTATTTCTAATCATTAAACACTTTATTAATAGTGACAGATTCTCCAATTTTTGAAAGTCTTTCAAAAGCCATCCATAAAGTGGGATTTTAATCTAATGCTCTGTAATATTGATGTTTAGCTTCATCAATACGATGTAATTATTCTTAAATCTATCCTAACAAAAAATAACCAAAACCTCCATTAGGTATAGTTGGAGTTTAAGGAGAAAATTGATTACTAAACTAAGTTCCTACTAAAGCAACTTCGGCTTCCTTATATTTTTTATTTCGATAGAGTGACAATGCATATTAATAACTAAAAGCATTAATTTAATTATATACCGATTGAATTCAGACTTACAATCCTTAAGTATATGACAAGCTTTATATGGCTATTACTCTTATAAGTAACATTCAGCCAATAATGATCGATATTCTTCAATGTCTCTCTCATACACCAATCTTTCAGCTATTGCATTATTAAAAGACAATGATTACCTAAAAAAGTAGCATTTTAATCCAAATGATTTTAAAGAGAATCTAAAATGGCTTCTATTAGTTGTTATTCTAATTAACTTTTCAATTGTTGTCCCTCTTCCTCAATCATAATTCAAAATTTGAAATATTATATATATATATATTTTTTATCTCTCAATCCAATATTTTGGCCTTACATCCTTTTAAATGTACACAGAATAAAAACACTTCATTTAACGCTCTTTCAACTTTCATCTAATATTTATTCTTCCCTTATTCAAATACTAAATCACCATCTGTTGGATCAAATTTAATTATTATGACATCTTTAGGTTCTGGAGTAAAAGATAATCCTTATTTCCAATTTATATTTTTATCTGAATTATGACATGTCCCTTTTATTTATTAATAAATATGTAATACATCCATCTGATCTAATTAAATAAAAACCATGACCTATGGTTGCCAAATCTTATTATTCAACACCTTTTAATTGTCTAGCTTTTTAGAGTGTTACTCCAATAGCAAAACTAAATGATTGCTTCTTTAATTAAGATTATCCTAATTAACTAGCTTATAAATTCTTTTATTCACATTCTCTTATTTCTAATTTGATTTCCCATCTCTTTGAAGATGTCAATTATTATTAAATACAAGCAAATGACCATCCCATAAAAGATGCTGATATAATTAGAAATTAAATACTTGTTGCTTCTATTTCCTTTTTTGCATCGTCTTTTATTGCATAAATATTAGCCTTAAATTAATCACTCCATGTGTATTTAACATTTCCTAATGTTGTAATCTATAAATCATATTGCTATGCTTTTAACATTCCAATCACTTCAGTTTTCAACTTATTCATACGATCATCTATCTATTCCAAAATGAAACTGTATTTGGGAATCTTTTCCACTTAGAATTCTACAACACTCTTTAACAAATCAGCTGTTATGTCTTTCAAATTTTCTGTTTTCCTAACTGTCCATACATATTCTGAAAGTTATTGTAAACTTGGCATTTTCCTATTATTTTAACATTATTTATCTATTATACTTAATTTCATTAATCTCAAACAGATCCAACTTCTCTTTAACCTCTCTTATTATTTTTGATATCGCTTCCTTAATTGCTTTCTCATTACTTGTAATTTTCTAAATCTTCTACAAATCTGCATCTCCATATTTTTCCATTACATAAGATTTGAACTCTTTAAATTATACTACTTTATGAGATTTATCATTATGTTTAGGTACATCTGCCATAGTTAATAATAACCTTGATTATGAGGTGCATTTCTCATTTATACAAAATAAAATTTGATCCATTTTTATATTAATGTTTTTCCCATAATATTTATTTAACAATATAAACTATAATATAGATAACTTAAATTCTTTATTCTAATGGAGAGTGACATTCGAAGCATCAGATTATTTTATAAATCTGTTTGTCAAGGTCACTCATAAACCAAGAGAAAACGGGTGGCAGCTTAGCTTAAATAGTTTATGCTTGTCAATTAGATTTTCAAATAACTATAAAAACTTATTTTTTATATAAAAGTTGATTAATCCAACATTTTTTAATTATTTAATATGATTACTATGTTTAATTATGTCATCCCTTAATTGCCATTATTTTATAAAATTAATCATTAAAAATTATTATAAATACACTTTAAATTTATATTATTATCATTGATATTATAATTAAAATTTACATTTGGATTTGCAAATAAAGTAATTATGATGATAAGGTTCAATTATATCCGAAAATGATTTGCAAAATTATTATATAATAATTATTTAATTTTCAATAATGAGTCTCATAGTCAGATAAAGAGTTGGGATGCATGATGAATCAACTACCCACTCTATCTTATCTAAGGATATTAAAAAAAAAAGTAAGTCACATTTTAAACTTAGAAAACTAAACCAAAAAGCATCACCCAATTAAATAACTAGTGTGCTTAGTTTCAATACCTAAACCATTTAAAGAACATGTCTACATTAAATCAAATGTTGAGCTTAAATTAGCTCTGTCATACATTCCTGACCACTGTTTAGGAGGTTTAAAAGAAACGCCTTGTACTTACAATTACAGAGTCTCACGTACTGACCAATTAGATGACGTCTATTTTTATACTCTCGAATTACTAGATTAAGCCAATCATTCTATTGATTAGATAACCCATATGCTTTTTAATTAATCAGACCCACATGCCTAATTAGCTGCTTCATTAGTACAAGAACGTCATTAAATTTTAAATGATTTCTCTGAATAGCCTTACATTTCTAATGAAGATTTACTTAATGTTGAATAAATTGCTCAAAATTATCCTTATCAATGTACAATACAAAAAGTGAGCAAAGATTCTAGTTCATTATCTTAAAGAATAGTCAATGAATAATTTTATACATTAATGGGAGTAAGTAGAGAAATGATGCTAAATCATTTACATGAAACTAAAACTCTCCCATCCATTTTTGATCTTGGACCTTCTCTTTAAATGTGGTGTGATTTGTCAGCCAATTCAATTCAATCTTCACGTACTTTTGAAACCTCTATCAATACATATGAAGGAGCTTAATACAAATGTATAGTTGAATAAAGACAGATGTTCAAAAGAACATAAGTTAATCCAAATTAAATTGTCTTCATTGAATTTTGGCTCTTCAAAGTAGAAGAACCTTTAAAATCACATCTTATGAATCCTTAACGTATCTATTAGAATCAAATCGATTATTTCAATAAAAAAAATACTCAATAAGAATACGAAGCATTCCTTTAATCTATGAAACAGAAAACAACTCATTAGTATAAAAACAAAAACCCTTGTGGTTACAAAGAATTAGCATGGATTTGATTCCCTATCCATTATTATATATTATTTTATTATATTCATTCCAAATCGACAATAATTTCTGAATTTCTTAAAAATATTTTATTCGTTTTCCCTCTAATATTTTACTAAAATTAAGATAATTTAGGTTACATTTACCCAATATTTAAAAGTCTTTTCAAAAACTTAATTTTCTACTACTTTTGTTTTCTATTTCTTTATTAATTGTAATCTTATTCAAATTCCTCTTTTCCTATTTTTAAAAGTTAAATATATCAGTTCTTTATTATTTTCAATTAATATCAAAATTTTCAATAATATTTAATGAATTAATGCTCTTAAAGTATGAAAAATTACTTCTATTTCAAAAATTAATAATTATTCAAGTGATGCTTAGAATATTTTATATATCTAATTCAATTCTAATATTTCATAATATATAGAGGTCATTATTATAATTTAAATAAAGCTTTATTTCTTATAATAATATTAATTATCAAATTTCTTTTTATTATTCTATTTGGAATCTTTTAAAAAAATAAACAATCAATTATATACTAATATCTAATTTTCTCTCTTTTTAAATTTTAGAGATAAATATATTAAATTAAAATTACTAAACAAAATAACTTTAGATATAAAAGAAATCAAAAATGAATAAAATGGAATTTTTTGATGTCTATAAATTTAATTAAAACTAAATGCTAAATTTAAAAAAGTGGGCTCTCCCGGGAATTGAACCCGGCTCACATGCACCCTAAGCATGCATACTACCGATATACTAGAAAGCCTTCTCTATTATAAAAGAAATAAATAACTTTATGTAGAAGTGCATAAAAAACATTTATTTATTATTATTCATTTTTTTTATCTAGTGGATTGAACAGAAGGAAGTTTTAATTACTTTTCTCCATACCAAAAATTATCATTAACATCATGCGTATTATAATTGGCTCTCTATTAAGATGCAGATTTATTATTAGTAGAATTTCTTGGTTTTCTCTGAATATTATTGTCTATTATTATTTATTCTTAATCTGAAACTCTATTAATTACTTTTTTAACATCATTTAAATTTTAAATTGTTGCTCTTAATTATTATGCTTCCTATTTTAATTACTAAATTTTTTATGATTTTTCATCAACATCTGTTCTCAATAGTAAATTAGTATTTGTTTATTTTTATATTTATATTTTTAATTTTTAAGCATGTTAATCACTCTCTTGTAATTCTTATCTAAGATCTCTTGTATATTTTCTAAATATATTAAATATGATAACACCTTAAATTTCTAAATTGTAATTCTAACTCATAATTTAAAAAACCTCTCTCCTTTTCGTTTTCTTTAAGATCCCTTAGTTCCTATTACTTTTATAAAGTTTATTGAACAAGATTTTCAAGTGTGTCCCTAATCAACATTTCAACTTTCTATAGAATATACACTAATATACATCAGTTGTAGTTTAATTTTGCTTAATCAAGAGTTTTTTGATTTATTCTCTTTTTTCTTCTAATTTAATTGATGCTTATTATCTTAACTAATTTCTAATGATTCAATATAAATACTTATTTTTCTTATTCAATATCAGATTTTGTTTATTTAATTTATGTCTAAACATCTTTCAATCTAATAACAAGATTTTTAAGATATTCCTTCTTTTCCTACTCTTCTTTTTCCTATGAATTATTAATTAAAGGATTATCATCATCATTTTATCCATTAATTTAGTCCTCTTAATCAGACATAAAAAGTAATTTATTTATTTTAATTCTTATAAACTTATTTCAAAAACATCATAAAGGAATGAAAGAATAAAGTAATACATGTCCAATATCTATTTCTGATGTTAAAGAAGTTTTAAAGCCTAAATTATTAGTATTTAATAAAAAAATTGTATGTGCTGACTGTAAGAAATGGATATTAAAATAAAAATATGTTAATTGTATAATTTGTGAAGATGCTTATCATTTTAATTGTACGGTATAAAATTTGAAAATATATATAGAGTTAAAAATAAAAAGTATTATCTAAAGATTGGACATGTTTACGTTGTATAGAATTAAAAAATACTTTTCCAGATACAAATGATGTTGAAATTGATAGTATTTGCTAAAAATGTTCTAAAGAAGTAAATACATAAGATTAGGAGTTATGCTCAAAATGTAGTAAAATATTTCATAAAAAATGTTATGGATCAAAAACAATATCACCAATATGTAACTTTTGTTATTAATAAAAACCACCAAAAATAATGGTAAATAATAAAATGAATCAACTACTTAATTTAAGTATTCCAATAACATGTTCAAATTAATTTATACTACCCTGTTGTGTTTATGATGATAAACTCAGATAGAATTGCTTTCAATCTTTGTAATATGCATTATATTGTTAAAACATAAATTTTAATGATGATTTAGTTTATCAATCTGTGAAAAAAGAATTAAATAATGGATACAGTGAAAAATTAGATCCATTAATAGGAAAAGATCTGAGAGCTTTTAAATAATATAAATAAGTAACTAGGAGTGGTTTTTATGGCCCTTTAATAGTAGAATATAATTTAGATTAGGGATTTTATGTTAAATCTGTTTAACCTATTGCTTATAAAACATTAATTTGTGAATATGTTGGAGATGTATTTAGATTTGCAGATCAAGTTTATAGTACTTCTGATTCAATGATGAGTTTATTAGAAACTGGATTTGCTGCAACATCTCTTGTAATAATTCCTGAAAAGAATGGAAATATAGCAAAATATTTATCAGGAATAAATAATAGTAAAAAGAATAGTAAGAAAATATAATAGAATGTAAAATCTAGAAGATACAATGTTGAAGGTGAATCTAGAGTGATATTATATGCCTGTAGAGATATAAAATCAGGAGAGATATTATATTATGATTATAATGAAGGGGAATTCAAATATAATACAAATTACTTTGTTTGATTTAATATACTATAAACAGAAGTAATCAAGACTTCTACTTTTTTCCTTTTCTTCTTGAAACTTGTCTTCTCTTTTTTCCTTTTCCAACTCTTGCTTTAGCTTTCATAGCTCTTTTATCTTTTTTCAATCTTTTATCAACTGTGAGAACTTTCCTTGAACTTTTTAATTCTATAATTTAAATTATTTATATACTTCCAGAAGCTTATCCTTTTCTAGCAACAATGACTTTTCTTTCTTATTCTTTTTAAATATTAGCTTTTTCTTTATTATATATTCTTCTCACTTATTGCATTTTTGTTTTCTCATTTATACCATCTGTATCAAAAACAGTTTATGCTTTTTTTGCAGCAGTTTTTAGTTTTTTTTAAGCTTTTTTCCATTTTCTAATTTTTGCTTCCATAATCTTAAATAATAAAAGATATAATTACTTTTTTTGGTACTCTCGAATTAATTTCATATAATCTTTATTTTTCTTATTAAAATTCTTCTTTTGTAATAGGTTCCATTTTAAATACATGTCTTTCTTCATCTTCCATAAACCATTATGGTAAATCCTCATCTTCCCATTTATCTCTTCCAAATGAATTTTCTATTATTTATTCTCTAGTCTTTTTTCTCATCATTTTTTTAGCCAAAGCTAAATTAGTAGCTAATTCATCAATATCATAATCTTCTAATTTCTTTTCTGGAACTATTTCTAATTCTTTATGATTTGGATCTTTCTCAGATGCTAATCTAATTTTCTTTTCTTCTCTTGCTGCTATTTTTTTGAGTTTCCTCCTTCTTTTTTCCATATCTGAAATTGGAAGATTAAGTTCAAATTATTTAACTTTTTCATCTTCTCCAGGAAGTGGTTCTTGTGTTATTTTTGCATCTAATAATATTTTATAATTAATACTTAATTTTCTTTAATATTCTACTTCTTTTTTATCAACCTTTTTTAATATATCAACATCCTTATTATCATCTAATTAATTTAAATCATCTTATATCTATTTTTAAAGATGTTTTAATTATTTTGGATCCATAACTTTTTCTTATTCTACTTCACTATCTGAATCATCTTTTAATTTATCAATAAGTTTTTCCTTATCACTTTTCTCTTTTTTCTTCTTCTCTAATTAGGTAATATTTTAATTTTTTAAAGGATTTTCAAAAACTCCATCTTTCTGAGTTTTAAGTTATTCTTTCAATTTTGAAAACTCTTCCTTTTAAAAGAACTTACTCTTTAAATCTGAGAGTTTTAGATGATCTTCTTATTTCTTAATTTTTTTAATAGGTTTACATGCTAAATCATCAACATCAACTTCTTCTTAATCAGATTCAAGAGCTTATTTTTTATTTCTAATTCTTTCTAATGCATTTTCTTTTTTTTATTTTTTATTTTCATAAATTAATTCTAAATTTTAATCTAACTATTTTTAATTATTAAAAGCTAATTTCTCTTTCTTTGGTTTATCATCTTATTTTTCTTCAATATCAACATATCCTAATTTAAGTAAATTTTTATGTTTTGAAAATTAGAACAATTCTTAATCTTCTTCTTAAGGTGTAAATCCTATTCCTTTGCCAGCTAATTTCTTTTCTTATTAAGCTTATTTTTATTTTTATTTTCTTTATTCTTTTAATTCTTTCTTTTATTCTTCAATATATTATTATTCTAATGCTTCTTTTTGTTTATTAACTAATTAATCTATATCATCTTATTATTCTACTTCTTAATTTAATTGATTATTATTATCATTATCATTATCATTATCATTATCTTCTTCTTATTCTTCTGCTTCATCAAGGTCTTCAAATTCAGCATTTTCTTATAAATCTTCTTATTCCTATTATTTTTATTCCCTTCTTTATTTTGATAAAAAATGTTTAATTTTACTCCTCCATTTTAATAATTATATAATCTCTCTTTTTCCTAATACTTTGATATCTTCCATTAATATTTCATAATCTTATGGTGGTTTAGTAAGATTTAAATATTTTTATTTAGTTTCTTCAGTCATTTTGATTCCAGCATATTCAATAAATATTGGATATGGATTATCAGCATGAAGAAATTCTTCAAAATCAATCATTTAATAAACAGTTTAATGAACATCATCAGCATATCCACTTCTATGTCTTTAAGTTCTTTTTTAAAGAATTTTATCAACAGAAACAATTTCTTTCTAAATTTATTATTATAATATATCAGTTTCTGTATCTTTAAATACATGTTTAGAATCAAATAACTTTTCATCAATATATTCTGGTGCTAAATAATCTAAACATACAACAAAGATTTCAGCTGATACAAATCTACTTGCTAAAGGTTTTGTAGCTTCTACTTTTGTAAAAAACTTATTAAAAACCCACATTAATGAATTGTAATCTGTTGATCTAAATACTTTAGTAACAAATACACCTCCCTTTTTTAAAAATTATGATGCTAATCTTAATGCAGATAAAACTAGATCATTTTAATTATAAGCATCTTTAGCCCAACTTGCTCCAACATTAGGAGCACCATCATGTAAAAATACATCTGCTTTTTATGGTATTTCTTTTTTAAGTAATTATACACATTAAGGTGTTGTAATATCTTAAGTAAATGCTTTACATCCTGGAATTGGTTTTATATGAATTAAATCTAAACCAATTATTGTTGAACTTGATGGCATTATTGAAGCACAAACTTGCATCCATCCTCCTGGAGCTGCACATAAATCTACTACTGTTCTTGCATTATTAAGAAAATTGTATTTGCGATTTAATTAGAACAATTTAAAGGCTGCTCTTGATCTATATCCTTAATCTTTTGCAAGATTGTAATATTTATCCAAACGAGAACGAGCTTTTGTTTTTCTAGGCATTTTACTTATTAAAATTAATTTGTGACAAAATAATAATTTATACGCAATATCAATTAATTTTATTCATTAGTTATTAATATTCATACTTAATATAATCTTAATCAATAATAAAAATTAAATCAAAACTTTTATTAATCAAAAACAATTTTCTGTTAATTAATTCTTCTAAAAATTTTAACTATTATTTTATTTCTGTCTATCATTTAATCTAATTTGAATTTGCAATTACAATTTTCTATATTTAAAAATCTTTAAACTCCATATTTGTTTATTAATATTTTGATTATCTCAATTAATTTTCTAAAATTTACTATCTATTAAATATATTTTCTCTTCATAAATTATTTTTCTAAAGAAGTCTCTTACAATATATCTTAATTAGAAGATCTATATAGATGATTTATGGTATACATAGTTCTTATTTAATGTTTATGAGCATAAGATGGTTTCTCCTTCTACCATTTCAATTTTTGTTACAAAAACTAAGTATCTGTCTCTTTATTATATCTGAATCTCTGGAGACATCTAAATAGGACTTCCTATTACTATCAATGTATCTATGTCAGTTATTTTGTGTATCAATTAGATAGAAATTCAAAAATCTGTAATTTAATATTGCCCATATCATATAATCAAATATAATATGGATCATATCTCTATGTATTATTTTATGGCTATGCATATAATCAATAGCTTTTAATATTTAATTGAGAATTGTAGCAATTATTATTTCTCTATTGGTGAGGGATACCACAATGCTTTCACACTGCCTACTTAACTATATTCGATTATTAATCATAACTATTCATTTAAATGGTAAAATCTAAAATATTTTACAATAATATCACTTTTATAATCATGAAGAATTTGAATTGAATGAATCAATCTCTCCATTAGATGGTACTATTTTTATGGCAACCATCTTTCCTTTTTCTTATTATATGCCCTTATAAACTTAACCATAAGATCCTTCTCCTATTATATATTCTAAACAATAATAATTATTTAGATTGATTTGACTTTCATTCATATTTTTGATTTTAATTAAATTAATCGTTGATGGATAATATACCATAAGCATAGTAAATATTTTTGTTTAACTTTCTAAGGAAAAAATATGTTTTGACAGATATTATGAAAAAGCGAAAACATTAATCAAGTCTTAATGAAGAAAGAGCACGTTAAATTAAGGAAAGAATCTAAAAAAAAAAATAAAAAACTAAAGATTTTGTTCATCCTGAAAAATTTGTCGATTAATATCGCAAATAATAAACAGCATTTTCTTATTTTAAAAGAAAAGTATTCTAATAACTTATATATATTTAGGAACGTAAATAAAATTTAGAAACATTTGATATAAAATCTATTCCCATTAATAAAACATTACTTGTGGTGAGAATTAGAGGGTATATAATGTTTACTAGATTATTTTAGTGTTAAAGATATCTCTGATAGATAATAAAAATTATTAAAGGAATTAAGGTTAAGCAAAGTTAATACAGCTGTTTTTTTGAAGACTACAGTTGAAATTTGGAAAAAGTTAAAATTAGTTGAAAATTATATAACTTATGGGTATTGTTCTCCAAATCTATTTAGATTACCAACAAGATAAATTATTAATGATTTAATTGTTAAAAGAGGACATATAATGAAAGAAAAAGAAATTATTGCATTGAAATCCAATGAAATCATAGAAGAATATATGAGTGAAAAAGACATTATTTGTGTTGAAGATATTGTTAATACAATTGCAAATGCATCAGAGAATTTTGATTTTGTAACTAAATTCTTAGTGTATTTTATTAAAATTATCAAATTAGTCCATTAAAATTAAATCATCCAGAAGGATAATTAAAAAGTGGAAGAATTAAAAAGCCTTTAACAAAATAGGGAGAATGGGGTTATAGAGAGGAAAAGATTAATAGTCTTGTACAAAATATGATTTGATTTATATATTTTATCATAATTATATCAATTTCTCTATAAGATTGCTAAATTTTAAATAAAATTCTTTAAAATAAATAATTTTTGAAAATCTTAATAATAGACAAATTGTTCCTATACTATACCAATATAATTAATTGAATTATATAAAAAAAATTTCATTAATTATTTTGAATTCAAAATAAAATATCATGTAATAGCATAGTTTAGATGATGACATACTTTACTAGGTATTTCAACTCAATTTATAATAGTTGAGACGCATTTTAAGTTTTTAATTCTTAAGTAGAAACTATTTTCTATTAAGAAAATTTGATCCTAATACAGGCTGTATAAATCTTTAGTGTTTGGCTAAGGAAAAAAGTTTTAGACAATTAGTAGATTATCCCTATGGAATAGAAACAATAGCCAATGTATAAATTTTAAAATATTCACTTTTAGATATTAATTTAATATAACTACACTAATTGGATTTTTGATCAAACCTTCCATGTCATTAGACCAATCTTTGAAAAAGAAAGAAAATAAGTCTAAATTTTAATTAAAAAAAATAATGTTGATGAATTTAAGATTTTTTTAGAAGAATTTGACATTGTAAAGGAATACGAAGTTTAAGAAGCAGAGTATATAGCAAACAAGGATATGATCAAAATATTCATCATTTTTGAAAATGAGGATGATGCATAGATTAGTTTTAGTAAAATCTAACAATGTAAAGCATTAGTAACATTTAAATATAAATTTTTAAGTTTGCAATATAAAATGCAAAAATGGAAGAAGTTGATTATTTTTAAAAATTTCTTAATATTGTTTAATCTAAACAATAATAATTTTAAGATTATAGAATGAATAATCATAAAAACTATTAAAATAATTAAATTGATGACTAATAATTTTAATAATACTCATAAGCTTAATAATAAAATTAATAATTTTAAAATTAAAAATTATATGAAAATGATAAATAATTTAAGTAAGATTATTCTTCCTCTGATATTGTAAACTAAAGATTGAATCAAATAAGATCAAATGAAAAAATTGAATTAAATTATGCTCCTGTATAAGAATAGTAATCTATGTTTTCATTTGTACCTTTTTTAAATTCTACATAATCAATAACTAATCAAATAACACAAGATATTCCAAAATTTATTGAAAAAAACAATTCTATTGATAAAATTTAAGATGAAAGAAACACAGAAAATATGAAATAATCTGAATATATTGAATATTAAACCAATCAAATATAAATACTAAGTGAAACTGAATCAAATAAAGAAAATTCTTTGGAGAGAAATAATAAATAAACACATTAAAAAGAATTATATTAATAAAAATAATACATGGATTAAGGATATTAAAAAAATGGATATGTAAAAATTGATTAATAATTATTAGTAAAAACGAAGAAATAATTATGGCAATAATCAAAATAGACAAAATAATAACAAAAATAATAGAAAGCAACAATATTATAGCAATTATAGTATTATATTTCATAAATTTAGATCGTTTAGAGGATGATTTAAGGGAGTTTACTGGATTTAAGAAATATTAATAAAGATAGCAGAAAGAATATTTTGAGTTAAAGAAGGAATATTGAATTCTCAAAAAATTTTTGTTATTCCATAACTTTAAATTTTCAAAATATATTAATTATATAATTAATGAATCAAAAAGAGAAACTTGCTTATTTTCCAAATTTACTTGTATTCTAAAAATTTTATATCTCTTAAGGGATAATCTGATAAAGTGATGAGTTAAAACATTGATAGTAAGAAGGGATTAGAAGAATATTTAGCAATCATGTAAGAACGAGCTAATGTTGAATAATAATATGTAAAAGCTTTAAATAGATTATAATCTTAAATTGATAAGTCAAAGTATAAAAATATTTAAATTTTATAGCATAATTTTAATGAAGGAATAGTTAATTAATCAATTATAGAATAAGATTGAAAGGATTGAAAGTTTTGTTGAGTTCATTAGAACTGAACTTTAGGATTAGGTTAAGGAAACACTTAATTAATAAAATTTGATTTCCAATAAAATTATTGAAGAAATAAAATAAATGGAATAGACTTTAAATGAAAAAAAGGAAAAGGTTTTAATAACAAGATCGGATTATAATATAAAATATAAAGATGTTGAATAATCTGGAATTTTAGATGTGGTATACTAATATAGTTTAGATGTTTCAGAAGATCAAACTATTAAACAAATATGTAGGTATATAATACTTTTATATTTAGAACATAATAAATTTCAATCGAATGTTCTAAGTTAGAAAAATAATATTAATTATCTATTGTTGCTTATAATGAATTTTTAGATGTATATAAAACAAAAATGGAAAGTTATTTGATTTAGATGGAAGAATTTGAGCAGACTAAATTATTAGTTCATAAGGATACTTTATTAAAAATGTTTTTATTTGAAGTTTCAATGTCAAAACATCAATTTTAAGAGTTTGAAAAACTTAACGAATAGATAAGGAATATAAATATTTAAGATGTTATAGAAAATTTTATAATGAAATATAACAGACCAGATTTTATACCTGAATAAATGGAATTTAAACATAATACTACTTTATTATTAAAAAAAATTGAATGTTTGAAATCTTAAGAATATCAAAAGTTAAAAAATTTAATTAAAGCAAATACAGATAAATTTTATACATTATTTTCAGAAATAGTTGAGAAAAATGTATTAATTTGGAATAATCTAGAATTAATAAACTATTGAAAATTAGGATCTCGTTTCTTTAATAAATAGCAATAATTGTTAAGCTTACTTTAAGATTTTCCTAATTCATATAAATTCTATTTGGAATGGTGGTTAATTTTCAAATGATTAAACAATAATAGATTTATTGGAATAAAGTTCTTAGAATAAAATACTTTGGTTGATTGCATTAGATATATAGGCTGAAAAAAATAATTATAGAATTCCTAATTCATAAGCTTATGATTAAATTATCAAATTGAGTTAATTGATTATAAGTTAAGTAATTACTTATTTATGATTTTAAAAGTGTTCATAATAAATGGATATTACACCATTAAGATAATTAATAGTATTGAGTTCATTGATACATATATTAATTTCGAATAAAAAGCATTATTTGATGTAAAGCATGAAAAATAATCAAATTTTCACTACAACAGATTTCATAGAAGCAAGTATAATAGAAGCAATATATGATGGATTGGTGGAAGAGGTTAAGGATGAAACAAACTCAGTTGAAAAAATTAAAAGGTTTAATTCTATAAATAAATTCTATAGATAAAAAATCAATTTTTTTACCCAGATTTCAAAAATTTGTTTCGCTCTGTTAATATTTAATAAGAATGATATAATAAAAAATTATGCAGAAAACTATTTAAAGCTTTTACGATTGGCTTCTAATGCAATTAGAGATTTAACATTTTAGATTGAAAGTTATCAAAAGTTGTGAATTATTTATTATATTTAATTAAATAAAAATTCTTAGAGAATGGCATCACAAATGTATTTATTTAAAAGAACTCTATTAGAGTATTTAAAGAAAAGGATTACGAATTTATTTATAAAACCAGAGCAATCTAATTATAATAAACTACAGACAATCCATTGAAATTAGATAGACCAAAAGTCACAATATAAAGAGGAAGAAAAGGAAATGTATAAATAAGAACAAAAGGGAATTTCATTGATCCTTTATCTAGAGCAGCAAATTAAAAAGCTTAATAAACAAATCCATTAAGTCGACCTTAAACTGTAGATCCATTAGCTAGACCAATTGGATAACCAACATCTAAAATAGAATAATAATAAGCTTAAGTCTAAGCTAAAAGTGTTGAACCTAATAAGATATAATAATAATAATAATAATAATAAGATGGAAAACTAGAGATTGATGCAGAAGAGAAATAATTAAAAGCTACAGGAGAATTTTCAATTTATTGGTAAGAAATAAGGGATGATTTTTAAAATATTTTTCAAATAAAAACATATGATTTAGAATAACCAGTACCTAATGTATGATAAATATATAATCTAGCCTTTTGGATCCAATGTTTAAACAATGAATTAATTCGATGGATAAGCTAAAGCTGCTTATAGTGGAGATAACAAAATTGAGTATTAAACTTAAGCTCCAAGATAAGGAACTTCTAAGTAGATTTTATAAAAAACATATATTCAAAAAGTATTAGATATCAGAAGAGATTTAAAAAGATAATGGATTAATGGAGATAAAGTTGCATCATTACAATTAGCTATCTAATCTTGTAAATTATTAATTGATAATGATAAACCTCTCTTTGCTCCTGTTAAATATGTTTACATTATTGATATTTTGGAAACCTTTGGTAAATTTGTAATTGAAAGATTATTAAAACTAAGTTATCCTCAATATACAGATTAAAAAATAGCTGAAATTAGTTTATAAAGTGTAGTTGGATCAAATATATCTGAAACAGCTTCAGAAATTGGAAGAAATTGGATTAATAAAATAGGATCTATTAGAGAATTGTTGCCTCGATTGTATATAGAATCAACATTATTGAAGGTTTACTATTTTATTGATTAAAATTAAATTAAACCAATATTTCAAAGATTAATTAAATAAGTTAGAGCTATAGGTGATTACATTAATGTACATATTTTTAATTTATAATTAAGGCTTTATATTTTGCACTTTATTTATTCAGAATAGGGGCAGAATTATTTTCTGGTGAAAAAGATTACCTTATATCAACTTTAAAAGATTTCTTTATTTATATGAATTAAAAAAGTAAGTTTGGAAAATTTGAAGTTTAAGGAGATCAATATTTAAGATTATTTGAACCATATTTAATTTAAACATTTAGATAATATTCATAGAATTGTACAGAGGTAATAATTATATTTAAATTAATTTAGAGAGAATTTAAAGATATATTTGAACATTTTAGATAAAGTACCTAAAATCATTTTGTTTTAAAAAAAATGATTGAATAATTTTAAGCTGTTCATATCAGTACTTTAGCATTAGAATTATTTTCTATTATGTAAGCTTATCCTGTAGAAAATAAATATTAATTATATGCTTGTTTTTTACCAAAAATAGCAAAAGGATTAACTAATGTTGCTGCTGGTTCTGAAATTTGTCAATATGTTTTACAAGACATTTTATAAATAAAGTCTTTTTCACTCTTTTTAGAAATTTTGGCCTCCTTAATAGAACTAATCTTTAGATCATTTTAGGGATATCAAAAAAATCAATTCTTTTTCTAAATTCTTTAAAGATTTAATGATTTGTTTAGTATGGTTGAAAAAGATTAAGTAAATACAAATTAAAGCAGAGATACTTTTATTAAATTACATTAATTTATTATCAAAATATTTTAAGATTCTTAAGATATTTCAGAAATACTTTAGATTGATACATTTATAACTTGTATTTAATTTTTCCCTGAAGATATGAAAAAATTAGTATGTAATGATTTACTTTCAATGATAATAAATAGAGATTAAAAAGAAAAAATTACTGATCCTATGGCTGTTCATTCAATTGTTAAATTAACAACTAATTTAAATAATAAGAAAACAATTACAAAAGATGAATCTAAGAATTTAGCCAAAATTATCAATTAATTATTACAAAAGATTGACTTTGGTAAAGACTTAGAATAATCCTTAAATTTATATGCTGAAATGAGAGGTTAATTTGGAAATATAAGTGGTTTATCTGAAATATTAATTGATAGAGCTTTAGATTTGATTTTTAGAGGAAAAAGATTATCAAAAGGAAAGAATCAAAAAAAAATTATTTCTTTCTATTAAGCTTGCATAGCATATAGTTTTATAACTATTCCAACAATAGACAATCCTATATCAAAGCTAAGAAAGTATCTATAAGTAGCCTAAGTTGGTTTATCATTAAACTTATTATCCCAAAGTGAAGCAGTCATAAAAACAGCAATTGAAACTCTACTTGAATTACCTGATACACATAATGGACGTCCTATTGATGAAGTTGCTCTACCTTACATTTTAGATTTAATTTCTTTTATAATTTTGGTCCCTGATGATCCATCTGCAGGATATTTAAATATTTTTCAAGGATTATTGAAGGCTATTGAATAATTTAAATGGAATCAAAAGAATGGAGGAATTTATTCTATTGTAGTTTATGTAAATTGTATCCAATACTTATGTGCTTAAGTTTAAGAAAGATTACCTTATCATTTTGAAAATGTTAAATCTAATGATGCTTTATTCAACAAAGATACATAATTTAGTATGACTGTATTGGAATTAGTACAACAATTATATATTAAATTGGGTGAACAAACAACAGGAATTTTAAAATTAAATATTACTGATTCTATTGTAAAAAATATTTATATATTAAAAGGAAAATGGTTTAATTGTTAAATAAATGTTAAGTTGCTTAAATAGATTGTTGTTGCTATTGAAATTTAACAAGGAAGCACAAACTACATTTACTATTTTTATAGATTTAATATATAAAAAGATAAATGATTTAAATAGAGATAGAACTGGAAAGGTGCAATTGACTTTGTTGAAGCCATATTTCTTAATAACTTTTCTGAATATTGAAAAGTCTACAACAGTAATAAATAAATCATTAATATTTTAGTTTAATTTTGAAGAGAAAAGGAATTAAATGATAAGTATTTTAGAGGCTGCAAGAAATTGAGTTATGATTTCATATAGATGTTATTTTAAGTATAAAAATTTCCTGTAAACATCCTGGATCTTATAAAAGACTTGAATTATTTGATCATCTTTTCAAAATTGAATTGTCATCTTAAAAATAAGCACTATTATCATTTACAAACAATATGAAAGTTTCAAATAAGGCTAAAAAATTTTGTAGAATAATTACTTAGTTTCAAAATAGGCGAAATTTGTTTATATTTATTTTTTTAAAAGTTTTATCATAATTATAAAACTTCAAATGATTTTATTGTCCTGAACCTTGAGAAAATAAACCAAAATGGAAATTATTAATTTGTACAGTTGTTTTAAGATAATAAAATTGAACATTTAATAGAATCTGAATGCAAAAAGAAAATATGTAAATAAAAGATTAGTTGAAATAAATGATTAGAATTATAATTGATGATCATTTAAAAAAAAGAATAAATGAAAAAAAAAATATATGAATAAATTTATATTATTTGTATTAATACTAATTAATGGGGAACTATAAAAAATATATGAAGAAATGATTGAGAACTTTTAAGGAAATAATGGTAAAAAGAATAAGAAATTTAGGTTGGAATATATAACATGGTTAGGCTCAATAAGAAATTTGTAATTCTAAATTTGTATTTGGTGGATTATAAAGTTAAACAATAATTAGTAAGGTAATTCCAGTTCCGAAACATTCTTACATAAAGATTAGTTTGGATATTTGGAGGTAATATGGATGGGTTTATATACAGTTATGAATAGTTGGGATAAGTAAAAATATATTTGGATCAGAATGAAGTATTAAAAGAATCATAAATGGAGAAATGTAGTGAAAATAAAAATGTGATTCAAGCAATTACATCTGAATTTGTTCATAGTGGATCTTCGATAATAATAGTAATGAATGGAGATGGATAGGAGAATGAGAATAAAGTATGAATAAAATTTATTATTAGTGGGGATTTCGTAATTTAGTACTTATGATAGAAGAATGTCCAGGATTATGTTAAGTTTGTGATTATATAAATGTAGATGATTAATGTTAAAAATGGATTGAATTTTAGAATAGTTGGACAAGTACTCATATAAATTTTATGGGATAAGACGGTTGGATATCATTGGGTGGTATAAATGGTGCTACAAATTGTGGAGGTATAATAATATAATTATTAGAATAGGAGTACCGTTGATAGGAGGTTACAAAAAATTTGGATAAAGGTAAGGTTTGAGAAAGATAATAAAATTGGTACCACATTATAAATTAAGACTGAATGTTTTATGGGCTAAGATTGACTCTTGGGATAATGAGAAAGGATTAATATTAATTGATGGAAAGGAGGTTTGGAGTTAAAGTTTTAATAATAATGATGGATATGGAATAAAGTTATGTGGTAATTCTGAAGCTAAATATCTTACTCTTTTTAAAAGGATTGATTTAACAGTTAATCATACAGGTGATTAAGTTTAGATAGATTTTTTATCTACTTTAGATTAAGGTGGTGATGATGAATCTTTTGGTTTAAGGGACTTATAATTATTTTATAATCCATGTTCTAATTCATGTGATTTATGTAGAGGTCCAGAATAAAAAGACTGTATAAGTATTTAAAATAAATTGATATAAATTTTAGAATGTTCTAATAATTAATTATTGTAATCTTTTTATGGATGTTAAACTTAGGTTGCATTTCATTTATTATAAGCTAATTTTTATCAAGATAGATTTACAAATTCTGAAGGGTGGATTTTAAAGGAGACTAAATCAAATACAATGATTACTATTTGTTAGTAAAAGACAATCTTAGGAGGTAATAGTGTTTTAGGAGCTGAAGGAATAGCAGAGAAAAGATTTATAATACCTCTTCATTAAAAATTAAGAGTTTAAATGACTTTATATAAAATTGATTCATGGGATGGAGAAATTTTAATTGTTGAAGTTGATGACTAAATTATTTGGTAAGAATAAGATTACCAACCAAATGATGTTAGTTTATGTGGATCAGATTTTTTTGATAAGATAATTTATGTTGATGTTGTTATTCAACATAATTAATCAGATACACTTCTCAGAATAAGATCTACTTTAGATGAAGATGCTGAAAATGGTAATAAAATATATGAATTTATAGAATCATGGGGATTTAGAGATTTTAGTTTAATGTTTGAAGTTTCTGAATTAGAAAATATGATAATAATATTTCAGAAACTTCTTTCTTTGGAAATAATATTAATTATAATTAGTTTGTTATGAAAAAGAAATTATTTGCATAATTTATATATTTACTATATATTTATTAACCAAATCACCATTCTAAGATATCTAAATTCTTTTCAAATTCAGCAGATCCTTCATAAAATTGGGAATACCATTATCTCCAATTTAATAATGCTTAATCTGCATAAGTTTTCATATTATATCTTAAGGTTTCTGAGAATATCTTTGCATTCCATAATTTAACATCAAAGATCACTTATCTCAATTCAGCATGAAGAAGGTATGCTGATAACCAATAAGGTAAATAACCATTAGTAAATACAGTATGGTAAACTTTTTAAGTGAATTTTTCAACAGGTTGAATTGCTTATTTAAATAAGACTTCAAATAAGGCACTCTTAACATATAAAGCAACTGTTGCTGGACCCATCTAAAATCCAGTTGCCCAAACAGCATGAAATTTATATTTATTAAAGAATATTACATATCCATCTAATAAGAGTACATTCATATATGGTATAAGTTCTTTATTAACAAGATATTGATCAAATAAAGTTTTTTAATAAATTCTACATTTTTCTGTTGGATGTGTCATCTTTTCCAAAAAATCAGAATCTTTTGCATTTTTGGTTCTCATTTCCCATTTTAATTATAATATCCATGATGGAATAATATCCATAGCTGAATAATGGATATAATCAAAATGTTTCATATCAGCACCATTTTCTGGTATTTCTTATATGTGACAATTTACATAATTAACACTTTCAGCTCTCAAAGTTAAATGTTCACTTTACTCACTTACCAAATCGTACCATCTAAAATAATAATATGTTGTTATATTTACGGTTTAGATTCTTTATTATGTAGCCATATATATACAATTCCTTTTAATTCTTTGACAAGATAAGTTTTAATTTTAACTTCCCCTTCAGATATTTTCTATAAATACTCTCCTTTTTGATTTTTAGTCACCTTTTCAATATCTGGATAGCAATAAGTTTAAACAATTTTGGGATCTAATTTATCTGAATTAACACATAAACCACTTTTACCATCAAATGCCCATCCATGAAAAGGACATCTATTAATAATTATAAATAATAATTACTCAATACAAGATCTAAATTTTACTTATCCTCCAATTCCTAAATTAGCACCCATATGTGGACAATAAGCAGCTACTGCATAAACATTTTTATCTGTTCCTCTATAATAAGCAATATGTCTTCCACATAGTTTTATTTCTTTTACATCTCTATTTGATTTATTAACAATAATACCCTTATTTCAATTCTCCTGATCTACATAAACGATACCAACCATTAGGATAAGATGGTGGACATTTTCCTCTAGGCAATTTGTTTCTTATATTATGTTGTTCTAACTTCTCTACTATTGTAAAGAATTTGAATTTTCTATAATACAGGTAATAAAGGATCAAGGCTATCAAAGTTAGTATGATTTCGGTTGATAAGATTGTCATTTTTAAAAAGGATTTTATCAAATAAATTTATATTTTATATCTTCTTTTTCTATATACAGTTATATTATTTTAATATTTAATCAGTTAACAATGGCAGATGATGATAATAATTAAGTGATCTAATTCCCGGATGAAAACCAAGATCAACAAGTAAGTAAAACAATTATTTCCAAAGGATAATGGTTAACAAATTTCTCCAAATTAGTAAAATGATGAATAAGTTGATAAATATGATTAAAATTATAATCAACAACAAGAACTTGATCCTAACGAACTTAAACCACTAGAAACTGAAAAATAACCCATTTAACCCATTTAGCTTTCTCCTGATCCTAATGAAGGCTTTTTAAACAGGATTAAAGGATGTTCATGCAGAAGACAGTGTGATGAAAAGACAACAGATAATTAAGAAGGATTTCTTACAAAACTTGATAGATTTATTTAAAAATACTTCACTCCCACATATTTGCTTTTAGTTTATTATTCTGTATTTTCTACTGTATTATTATTTTCACTTAAATTAATAATTTTGGATTAAGATCTGTATCATCCTGAAATTTTAGGGGTATTTTTAAATTATTAGCATTAGGGCTTATTTTTATTTGTATAATTATTAAAAGGCTTACTCATTTATTTTTTAAATGATGAATGGCTTGATGAATTGCCTTATTTAGATAGTTCCTTTGAAAATGGATGGAGATCTTTTAAAATAGCATTCTTTATATTAACTAATTTAGATATTTGCTATTGGATCTATTACATATATGTATAAAATAAAAAAGATGGGACTATTGAACATATGATGACATTGTGTAGAATGATTGATGCATTCTTCTTTAATTTCCCACTTATGATAACCTTTTTCTATCTTTAAATGCAGGATTTATAAAACCTATAAATTACCTATTTAGTTATTGCAGGTCTAAATTTACTCTCTATAGTTAATGGATTTATGCATTTAAATTTTTTTGCTGGCAGTTCCTTTTTAAGTATTAGATGGAGTTTTTAATTTATTTGTGAATTGTACCTTAAACTCCTTTTAGTAGTGTCAGTGTATTTTTAATTACAGGAATATAATATTGAATATGAATACTTTGGGCTATTTTGCATTTGTGGACTAATCTAATTTTATTTATTCTCTGAAGATTAAGATTTTACAGGATAAGTTCTATCAATTATTTATTTCTAATTGAAAACATTTTTTGTATTAACTTTCAAAGAAGATAGCTTTGGAATGCCAGATTTGGATTGTGATGCATAACCTGGAATATTGAATGTAGTTGTTCACAAATCAACGTATTATTTCATATTTTATTTAGTTATTCTTACATTTAGAAGGCTTTTAACTTTTTCTAAATGATGTCTCTTGCATTTGTATTTTGGCTCTTTGGGGGATGGGACACTATAATATCAAATTAGATACTACTTTTTATGTATTTACTAGGTTTAGGATGCTTTAGTGTTATTCTATTGAATTTGCTTTATATTATTATAAGTGGATGGAAAAAAAACATGGTCAAACCTTCTTGAAATATCATTTATCATGTTTGATCAAATTTTTAGTTTTTATTCAATATGCTCCATATATGAAATTTAAAAAAATATCATTTTTGTGTTCTTCTTAAGATTTTCAATTTGTTGTAAATTGTATTTATCAAATTATATTAATGAACCAAAAAATTTACAATAATAAAGATTATTTTTAAAAATATCATCTAAATTACTAAAAAATAAAATATATTAAAAACATTTAAATTATATTATAAATATATTGAATGTAAATTCCAAACAGCTAACCTTTTTTGCAATATTTTATCGAAATTCTATTACTATGAAACATTCATTAATTAAAGTGTTATACCTCTGTCATTTATTAGATGTATTATTGTTTTCATTTATCTTTATTATTAATTAATACATTTTATATTTAATTATTTTTAAATAAAAATTTCTTTAATTTAAATTTTTTTTACTTAAAAAGTTGAAAAGGGAAGACTATTCAATGCAATCGTTATAGATAAAGTCAATAGGAATAGGTATTATAAGATATTTTTGATATTTTTATTGTTTTTTTTTCAATTAGTCAAGTTGGTTTAAAAGAAGAAAAAAATTTATATTCGTATACATTCCCTCTTGAAACTTAAAATAGATCTCAAGCATCTTATTCAATTTTCATTAGAGTAATCTTCAGAAATCTTCAGCCTTGTATAAAAATATTCTCATTTTATATTTAATTGAGAGCTGAAGTATACTTAACTTGTTCAAAAAATTTAGCTTTAAAATTTTTTATAGAATAATGAATATGTAATATTAGAGATCAAGGTAGCTTAGTTTGAATTCCTAATCGACCTTTAATAGTGATTTTATTTTTTTATATTGAATTTAAGCCAACTCTTGTTTCTAAAGGTTTAGAAATACCAATGACAAATTAATGCTTTCTTAAAATTGATAGAAACTAATCCTAGTCTTGAAAAATAGCCTATTCATTCAAGTCTGTATCAATTGATTCCCAACCATTTAAATTTAAGGAAGTTGATTAATCAATAGAGGATATCTGAATTTAGACTTGTTCTATTGTTTCCATCTTGACTATTGATTTATTTTTCGAAATTATAATAGTGTTGTATTAATTTAAATAAAATATGTTTAAGTTGTAAAATCTTCAGTGAGGCTAATTAAATTCATAATAATTTATAAATAAATTTGTATATCTAACCTAAAATTTCAGAACTAGACTGGTCGCGGTTTTAATTAGTTTTATGTAGAATAGTAATTTGTTGATAACTTAATCAAGTTAGCAAGAAAGGGAAATCATAAAAATCTACTAGCCAGCAAGAAATGTTAGTTTTTAATTGAAAGTTAGAAAAAATGGAATAAAAATTTGTATCAATTAAAAAGCAAGAGTTAAAATGGAAGTAAGATATTAGGTTAATAAAAAAACTGAATATAATTAATATAATAATGAGTTTGCATTTATTAGAAACATTTTTTTTATAAATATTACTCTAACTTCAATGGGATCTAAAAATTCAAAAGAAATAAGTAACAAATGATAAATAACCATAGATTCGAATGATGCAGCATAAATAGGTGAAAAAAAAGAGAAGAAATAGGTTGAAGTTCAATCGAATGAGAAATCTCATTAAAAGAATCAGAATTAGAAAATGCAATTATAAATCAATTAAGAATAATAAAGGATTCAAATCACTAAGTTAGAAATGGAGCAGCTTCAATAACATGAATTAACATTCTATAAAGGAGATTTTGAAAATTAAAATGTCGCTCAATAAGATCAGTCAACAGTTCTCAATAATATTGTTATAAGCTAAGTAAAAGAATAAGGATTAGGATCATGTTTAGATGCTAATGTTGATATTCATGATGATCAATGGATGGATGTAAATGGATGTAGAAACAAACTGAGAAATGATAGAAATATAAAAATAGAAGAGCATGATCCTATAATTGTGGCTATATTGGATGATTTGAAATGTAAAACATCTGTTCATCATCCATTTGAGAATTAAGCAAAACCATATCTTGGTACTTAAATTTTGATTTCTGATCGAATAATAGCTGGATTTTGGAATAAGTTAGGACCATATAAAGTGATTAATTGCAACTTTAAGCCATTTGAACTATAAGAGAATTAGATATATTATGGAGAATGGTTTTAATAAAAAAGAAATGGGTTTGGATTTTTGATTTGTGAAGATTTTATATATGAAGGATATTGGTTTAATGATGTTTATCATGGTGAAGGAAGGATTATTAGAAAGGATGGAAATATATATATTGGTGAGTTCAAAAATGGATAATTTAGTGGTGAAGGTTTTTTCCTTAACAGTGAATAAATAGTCTATGAAGGAGAATGGGAAAATGGACAAAAAAACGGTATTGGTAAAGAATAGATGCCTGATGGATCAGTATTCATCGGTTAGTTTCAAAATAATTAACGAAATGGTTAGGGAAAGTTGTTTAATAACAAGGAATAGTTTTTTTTTGAGGGATTATGGGTAAATGGAAAGGCTATAGAAGAGGGGAAAGTAATTTGGCAGGATGGTAGAAAATTTGAAGGAAAATGGTGCAATGGAATGATGCATGGACATGGTGTATTTATATGGCCAGGAGGAAAGAAATACATAGGAAATTATGTGAACAATGTAAGAGATGGATATGGAGAATATTATTATCCTGATGGAAAGATTTATAAAGGAATGTGGAAGAAAGGTTTGATGCATGGTTAAGGAATAATAATCTATCCTAATAATTCCCATGAAAAGGGTCAGTGGAAGTAAGGAAAGAGAGTTATTATTTAAGAATAAAAAAACAAAGAAAAATCTTAAAAGAAGCAAGAAAATAAAACTATCTTGCCTCTTTGAAAAAATTTTGATTTTACTAATTTAGAGTTATTAATAATAAATAAACCTAAAGTTATCTTATTCAATTATAAATCATTCTTTAAGTGCACAAATAAGTGCGGTTCCTCTTAATGTCCAATATTCAGGAGGTTAATCCAAAGTTGGTAAATCCTACAAAAATATATTATTAAAGAATTACCACAGCTAAAACGTAATTTGTACTTTATCCTGTTGTGGATAAAACACCAGCTCTGGTTTATGTTTTGTAAACAGGACAACTAATGATTAATTAATGAATAATACCTATAATTATCAGATCGTGATGAATATTTGTCCTATTGTATAGGTAGGAAATGAATAACTGGCATGAGCATATTCATTTGACCCTATAAAATTAATGATAAAATAATACAAAATTGAGATCTGCCAAGCATTTCTTTTTCCATTAAGCTCCTTCCAAAAATAACCCATAAATAAAAACACCATCTACAGGTTTAGTAGAGCATTATTCTTTTTCAAATTCTTAGACCTTAAAGGAGAAAACAAGATTATCTATAGCTATAGCAGTCTTACGAGCATGTGTTTATAGTACTCCAGTTAAAAATCCTTAAGGATAAAAAAATCCAGAGATCCAGAAACAATTAGGTCCACCAGTGATTAACCATTCTGACATAAACTTAACTCTTTCTTTTAAATCTCTAATCCAAGATGCTAAACCCTTTAATGATAAATATCCCACTTTATTCCATACTTTAGGAACTTCATTATTCATAAGAGAATAATACATACTATCCAATTCTTAACTCATTACAACTATACCTTCAATTGCTTAAGCTAATCCTTGCAATGTTCTTCCCATTGTTGATAATAAGATATTAAAACGTTCTAATTCTTACAAAAGAACAGTTGATAATGATGGAATAAGATTTTTCTCTGGATTTATTAGCCATAATTCTTTATTTGATTCATCTTTTGTTAAAAGTGGAGGAAGATCATCTTAGATGCTTTTTACTAATTCTAAAACTATTTAATCAGGTGTTTTTTCAGATGATCCTCCACCCTCTCTTGGTTATATAGATAAGATTGTTTCTAAAATGGAATCACTTTCTCTTTATTAGAAAGTGATATTTGCATTTTCATGCATACCAAAAACTGCAGGGTCATCTGTCATTGGTAATGATTCAACATATTTAATATATTCTTCAACTACATTTTTTACAGGTATTCTGTAAGTATTATTTTCACAAAAAACATAATTATCATCTAAGACTTCATTACAGATGAATTTTTTAAGAATTGTCATTAAACATCTTCTATCCCAATCATCAGTAACTCTTCCTCCATAATTGATATTACCACTAACATATAACATTGCATCCCATGGAACAGTATCATTTTCACCTAAAAGCATTTTAATAACTGTTTTTGAAGTATCAAGATCACTGTCATTAAATTCATATTTTATATTCCATCCCAAAGGACCAAATTTCTTACGTTCTTAAATAATTGCATGGAAATAACATAATCCCATAACCAACTTATGATAAATTTCTGGTTTAGCTGCAGTATCTAGAAAATCATTTGATATATCTTAAAGTGATCGTTTTAGATTTGCCTTCAAACCTCTTGGAGGTTCGGTTGTTAACTTAATTCCATTTTAAAGAATACTTACTGGGAAATAAGAAGCAGGCATAGATGTAAGGAATAATCTATAACTAGGATTGACTGTTGATTTTTTAGCTGTAATCTCATCAACTAATTTTTCTAAATCTGGCATGAATGTTCTAGCAAGATGACAATTTTATAATAACACCCAACCTCCAGTTCCAGTTGCATCATTAATTTATTTAGTAGCAATCTTTCCTTAACCCTAACCCAAAGATATTATTGCTAAATTATCTTCAAAGCTTCTCTCCTTAGCAAACTTTAAAATCTAAGATGTAGGATCTGCTCCCTAGGATAATACAAAGATAATTGGAGTTGTAACATCAGAATCATTGTATAGTGTTTCCATTGTTGTATTTGGAGATTCTAAATAAAATCTACCAATATTTTATTCAACATAATTTGAAAGTGCAAATAATATCTTTTCACTTCTAAAAATTTTAACTATCATCATCTTTTCGAATTCATCCAATTTACTTTAATAAGGTTCTTCTAATTTTACTACCAAAGGATCAGATGCTTAGATAAATGTTTTCCATGCAGCCATATTTTTTTATATGTGTTAACATAATCCTTTAAAAACTTCAAAATTTAAATCCAAATAGGCAGCTAATTCCCAAGATGACTCTCCTATAAGAATTTTATCTGGATTAACTGGTAACTTAGATTTTTCAATAACTCCTGCTCCTCTTAAGAATGAACTCCAAAGTCCATCAGATATTATATTTGCTTTTCTGTTAATTTAAGCTGCTATCAAAAATGAATAAATTAATTTATGTTATTCGAATAATCCTCTGCATACATTTGTAAAGATCACTTTTGTTATACTATCTATTAAATTTGCTAATCTTTATTATAACTCTTCTGCTGGTAATGCTTATCTCATAGCTAAATTGAACATAACTTAGACATATTGTAATGAGTATTAATACATAGGATCTATAAGATTGAGATCTTTTATTACAAAATACAACACTGAACCTCTTACTGCTACAGATCTATATTCATTACGTACTCTTTCTATTGTTTTTTCTAAAACAACTGATTCTTCAATCTTTAGATTACTTTCTTCACTTGTTGTTTTAGCAGATTATAATGATGTAATTAAATCTACATTATCTAAGATCTTTTCTGGGTCTGCTTCTGCTAATTACTTTAAAATCATAGCTTCTGATTCACTCAACATTTTACGATATTATGCTAATTTCATAACATTCTCATCTTTTTGAATTTCAATTTCTTCTTTCTCTAATCTAACCACATCTGCCAATAATTATTCTTCTAAACCTTCAAAAGTCACTGTAAAATTAATTACTGTTACTTTAATAAATACTTCAGGTAAATATTTTGGATTTGGAATCTTTGTTGTTATAAACAATTTGAAATTTTTATCAAAATCAATCTCAGCTTCTCCAAATTTAATTAAAATACGACCATCAGATTCTTTATATTATTTTTATAATATAGTTTCAATTGATGGATCCAAATTCTCTTCAATATCTTAAATCAAAATAGGATATCCATTAGTAATACATAATCTCATATCAGATTAAAATTTTGGATCTGAAAATTTAACAACTTTTAATTTAAGAGCAGAAAAAGAACTCTTAATCCAATTATTAGCTTATTATTGTGGATCAATCATTAAAGGCCATCTATATCCTTAAGTAGCAAGAATAGAATTCTCCTAAGAAACAGAATCACTTGGTAATTTATTAATTGTCCAATCTCTCAATTATAATGGATCACCAAGTGTACCAACTAATGTAAATTTCTCAGATACAGGAATTTATGCTTCTCTAACCTTTTCTGTCCAATGATTAATTAATTCATTTCTATACGGTCCTGTAAATGGTCCATTATATGAAATAGATGCAGCTGCCAAAAATACATCACCTATTAAATTGATTATAGCAATTCCTAATTCTTCAACTGTTCTTGCCCATCTTTCAGCCTCTGATGCTGTCAAACTAATTAATTTCTATGCTCTATCTAATCTAGCTTCAGTTAATTCTTTTAAGTTTTCAAGATCTTATTTCTTTTATGCCATTTCTGCTGTCTCCTACTATAATTTCTTGACTGCCTATTTGACTTTTAAAAGTTCCCCTTCCTTAACTGCTAATTCTTTATTTGCCTAATCTAATATTGCCATCATTTCTGCCACCTTCTTTTTCTTTGGTTCTACTTTCTTACTTACATTTGCATATGTATTCATAGCTATACACCATGATGCCATATCTGCAGCAGGTTTAGCCTTTGTTCTTATTAAATCAGGTACAAAGTCATCTCTTGAAATTATTTTTTTTAAATTATTAAGAATTTTCTCAGGAATATTATCTCTTGGATAATTTTTCAACTAACTTACAAATGATCCTACATCAATCATTGCCTTTTTAGCAGAATCCCAACTAGTATTTTAACCTAATAATGTTAAGACTGCCTCCAAAACCATTACCACTGCTTAAGGTGGATTATTATATGTTCTTACAATCTTTATTTCATTTTCATCCATCTATTCTACTGCTTTTAATGCCTTTTCTAATTCTGGCATTACTACATCCAAATCAGCTTAAGCATCATCTGCTATTATTTTTACATCCTAAGCTTTCTTATTCACTTCTTCTGTTTCAGCCTTTACTAATTATTCCTATTAACT
>CAJJDN010000086.1:169457-258482 GCA_905182985.1 Paramecium sonneborni | reverse complement strand
CAAATTTAATTAAAATACGACCATCAGATTCTTTATATTATTTTTATAATATAGTTTCAATTGATGGATCCAAATTCTCTTCAATATCTTAAATCAAAATAGGATATCCATTAGTAATACATAATCTCATATCAGATTAAAATTTTGGATCTGAAAATTTAACAACTTTTAATTTAAGAGCAGAAAAAGAACTCTTAATCCAATTATTAGCTTATTATTGTGGATCAATCATTAAAGGCCATCTATATCCTTAAGTAGCAAGAATAGAATTCTCCTAAGAAACAGAATCACTTGGTAATTTATTAATTGTCCAATCTCTCAATTATAATGGATCACCAAGTGTACCAACTAATGTAAATTTCTCAGATACAGGAATTTATGCTTCTCTAACCTTTTCTGTCCAATGATTAATTAATTCATTTCTATACGGTCCTGTAAATGGTCCATTATATGAAATAGATGCAGCTGCCAAAAATACATCACCTATTAAATTGATTATAGCAATTCCTAATTCTTCAACTGTTCTTGCCCATCTTTCAGCCTCTGATGCTGTCAAACTAATTAATTTCTATGCTCTATCTAATCTAGCTTCAGTTAATTCTTTTAAGTTTTCAAGATCTTGCTTCTTTTATGCCATTTCTGCTGTCTCCTACTATAATTTCTTAACTGCCTATTTAACTTTTAAAAGTTCTCCTTCCTTAACTGCTAATTCTTTATTTGCCTAATCTAATATTGCCATCATTTCTGCCACCTTCTTTTTCTTTGGTTCTACTTTCTTACTTACATTTGCATATGTATTCATAGCTATACACCATGATGCCATATCTGCAGCAGGTTTAGCCTTTGTTCTTATTAAATCAGGTACAAAGTCATCTCTTGAAATTATTTTTTTTAAATTATTAAGAATTTTCTCAGGAATATTATCTCTTGGATAATTTTTCAACTAACTTACAAATGATCCCACATCAATCATTGCCTTTTTAGCAGAATCCCAACTAGTATTTTAACCTAATAAAGTTAATACTGCCTCCAAAACCATTACCACTGCTTAAGGTGGATTATTATATGTTCTTACAATCTTTATTTCATTTTCATCCATCTATTCTACTGCTTTTAATGCCTTTTCTAATTCTGGCATTACTACATCCAAATCAGCTTAAGCATCATCTGCTATTATTTTTACATCCTAAGCTTTCTTATTCACTTCTTCTGTTTCAGCCTTTACTAATTATTCCTATTAACTGGCAAGGTATGAATCTTAATTAACTTTTTCAAGAGCCTATTAAACCTTTATTGATGATTCTTCCAATTATGGTTTTAGATCAGTTAATGTAACTTATAAACCTGCTACTTATTCATTAGCCATTTTCAATTTTACTAATCCTCCTGATAGTCTCTTTTATTTTAATTATAATTCTTCTCTTTTTCTTTTTAAACTAGTTAAATATAATCCTATCAAATCCAAATAACTCTTTGGAGTTGTATATACCTTTCTTTTAAGAGCAGCTTCAAATTTATCAGCACAATCTTTAGCTGATATATGAATTTCCATACACATTTATGCCAAACTATCAATAAGTTATTTCTATGGTATATCTGTCTATGGAAAATCTGTTTCTTGTTATAAGATTTTTGTTGCCACAGATACCAATGCCTCTGCTGGCCAACTTGAAAACCAATCTAAAGTACAACAATCAACCATTGCAGGGAATTTACGACATCTAACTCTTAATGCATCTCCAACTGGTGACATACACAATACTATGTGCAATTGATTTCGAACACTTTCTACAAAAGTCTTATAAAGTGTATCAGGATCCTCAGGTCTCTTTAATCTTGCATTTATTTTCTTTACTTCTTCAAGTAATGGTTACTTTTCTTCAGGTTTCCAAATATTTGGTACTTCTCCTGAATTCAAAATATTATTTATATCTTCAAGAAAACTCTCATATACAATTTAAGAATCAGTAAATAAAAAGCATAATGGTTTCTCTTACAAACCTGAAATTTAGAATATCTTCTTTAAAAATTCTTAAAAGTTATCTACTGAAAAATTTTTTGTTATCTCTAAAGATTATGTTTATTGATTCTACATAAATGCTGATAATCTTGTTAATGATTATTTTCCTGATCCTCCAACACCAATCAACATAGCATTTCCTCTTGGTTATCTGAGTATTCTAGATATTCTCAAAATATGATCAATAGCATCTCCAAAAAATACTAATCTTGTCTTAGAATTACATTCTGTATTATAATCATCCAACTTATCCTCCAATATCTTAACTAACTTTACAAGATCTTTGATTTCTTCGTATTCTCTATTATCTGAATCAATCTTTAAAATATCTCCATATAAAACTTTACTTGCTCCATAAACATCATCCTTAGTTATTCTAGATTTAAATTGCCTTCCTAATAAATCTCCGACAAGTTCTTTGAACCAATCACGATCAATATCATTAATTAATCTATCATAAAATACTCTACTAACTTCATGTACCCATAGACGAGTAACTTGATCAACTTCTCTAACTAATCCAGGTTTGACCATCAAAATACCTTAGAAAACTTTGCTAACATCTCTTAAATTAAAAGTATAATGAAATTTAGATGGTATTGGCAATTTTTCTTTAATAATTCTAACATAAATTTCAATGGTTGCATTTGTGATGGTATCTGACATTTTTTTGACAGGATCAGTAAATCCTTATCCAAAGAATCCATTTAGAATGCTAAAAAAGATTTTGAAAAGAGTAGCCTAAGCAGGTTATGGTAAAGAGAGCATATTAAAATGCCTAGTGAATCTAGGAGTAAGTGGATTACGACCACCACCAGGTGGAGCACTACAACAGAGTAAGGTAACATTTTCAATGAATTTTTAGAATCGTTCTTTTCTATCATAAAGAAATCCTTTATCAACTAATAATCTAAGTAATTCAATAGGAGGTTATGCTCCATATTCTTCTAGTTATGGCATATTAACATCATCAATAAAAATACATGTTTGTCGACCAGGTTTAGCTGTTAGTAATGCTTTTCTAGTTTTTTCAAGTTTATTTTCTATAGTCATTTAAGTAACCATAGAAGTTGTTTAAGCTGAAAAGATAATATAAACTGGATCAATAGATCTAGGTTCTTATATTTAAACTAATAATTTAGCCAAGACTTGACTCTTGCCAGTTCCAGTAGGTCCAGTTAAATAGACTCTTTTATTAATTGATAACAATTATTCAATGATGTAAGAATATCTAACAGTATCTACAGTAGGAACTAACATATTGAAAAACTATTCAGTTGGATCATAGGTAAATTCTTCAATCTTATCATTCCAATGTTTGAAAGACAATTCATTAGATGTATCTAAATAATAAGAATAGACTTAATCAACATTAGGAAAGATGATACTCTAGAAGCGATCTCTGAAGAAATCACTCATATCTTCATGATGTTTATCATCAATAGAGGCACCTACTGACCAAATACATCCAAATGTAAAAGCATATAAGATGAATCTTTTTCTAGAATCAGCAGTCATGGTTGCTTTGAATCCATATTTTTCATTGATAAAAGCTTCCAATAGATTACAAAGAGAGACAACTTATTGAGTATCATTAGTTCCAATAGTTTCTTTAAATGTTTTTCTGACTTTAGTAATAACATCATTGACATACTCTTCAAACAATGAAAGTAAATATTTTCTTTCATTTGGTTAGAGTATTTCAACATTAAGTGTATTTCCATTTAATTGTATTTCTTTTGGACCAAATTCACATTCAACCCAAGATTAAACAAATGGTAACCATCCTAAATCTTCTTATGTTAAATAAACCATACCACATCTACTGACTGTAGCAGGAGATGCAACTCTTAAATCTTACACTTCAAATAACATTCTCATTTAAGTTCTCAATTTAATACGTTAACCATTAGCTAAACAAAGCATCATATTATCATCTAAGACTGTATTCATATTTTCAATCCATAATGCATCGACAGGGCCATCAAATACTACCCATTTTTTTTCATTAGTTTCATCTGATGCTGCTTCTCTCATGATCTAAGATGCCAAACCATCTTACCATTCTTGAGTAAATACATTTACTTCACCATATAATTCACCCATAGAAATACATTTTGGATTTAGAACATAGGTTGTAACTAATTAATATCTTTAATCTTGATGATTCAATCTTCTTAAATCACTCATTGTCATTTCTAAACATTTGTAACATGAAGTCTTTCCAGAATTTGTATTACCAACCAACATTACACCAAATCTAACATTAAATGTCTCAAATAGTTGAATAGTTTTTGTTATTAAATTAGGTACTCTTTATAATTTCATTTTATCCAAAGATATCTCTATTTATTTTTATAAATCTCCATAATCTACTTCTTTGATTATGGCAGTGGGGAACAAATCACTTATTAAAGCTGAAAATAATGGTAAATCATCTTTTAAGAATTTAGGTACATTACTATCTCTCATAGCTCTAATGAGAACAGCATCTTCTGGTTAATTGATATCTGCTCTTTTTAAAGCTCCTGCCATAACTAACACAGATTTGACTGCTCTCATACCAAAATCATAATGATCCTACTAACTTAATTATTAAGAACTTAATTGATATAATTGTGTCATCTTCTAAGATAATGATTTTGCATCTTCAAATCCTTCTGCTTAAAGCATAATTTCAGCAATTAATTTATAATCAGGAATCATCATAGACACTGGTCTAAATAATACTTTTAAATTATCTGGTAATTCAGTTCTACCTGCATATCCAGGATTCATAGTAATAAATACTCCAACTTCTTCCTTTAAATTTATTGGTTTATCTGGATTCACAAATATAAACTATTAATCTTTTCTTATTAATGCTTATCTCACTGTTAATAATTATTAAGCTATGACACTTAGTACTTCAATATCAATACGATTAAACTCATCTAAACAAGCCCAAGCTCCTTACTATACTAAACCACTAAATAAACGACCCATCATTTTATATTCTATTTAATCTGAACAATTGAACACTACACAAAACATACCTAAAGCTTTAGCTAAATCCTTAGTTGATTCTGTCTTACCTGTACCTGCTGGTCCAGCTGGAGCTGCTCCTAATTTTATATTCAAAGCTCCAGTAATTGTCATCCAACATCTATCTGTCAAATTTGTTATAACCAATCTAGTTGTTGCTCCCAAATATTCATATCCATAATTCAATTTTGCATTTACCTATCTCACTATTATTAAATCATTCTCATCCATATAATATCTTAATTATTGTTACCATGAAAATTCACTGATCGAACTCACATTCTCATCTGTCAATGCATCCACTATATCTCGAGCATGAACATCTTGAGTAATCAAAGCTACAATCACCTTATGTTAAAGTGGAGTTAATGTACCTCTCACCAATGCAGTTAATCCATTTAATGATTCATATAATAAATTATAATGTTTTGATAATGCTGTTGAATCATCACCCATACTATTTATTGCTTATTCTGTATCATATGTCCAAATAAGATTGGATATCGTAGCTACAACCTATGCTGGTTAATTTAATAACCAATGATTTCTCTCTTAAGTTTCACTTTCTACCTTTCCTTGTTTCATTCTCTTTTTTAATGATTCTATCATCTAATCTTATACTTTCATTAACCATAATTCAACTTCTTCTTTTGTTGAAACTGCTTTTACAAATGGAATCTTTTCTCCTTCTGGTGAAATCATTCCATTTACAGATCTTGCACCTTCTTCTGGTTACTCAAGTCTATATATTGCTTCAAAACATTTCTTTAAATTTCTCTATATTGCATCAAAATCTTATGATTTTGCCAATATTTCCAATAACTCATCATTTGATAAAAAATAAAACCTTGGAAATGACATTCTCTTTTCTTCCAAATATGATTCTAAAGCCTTCTAAATCCTATTTAATGTTTCTTTATATTCTCTAAATTTATCCAATAATCCACTTGCTCTATGAACTTATTTCTAAGAATTTGTTTTCTTCATTATAGCCTTGAATTATTTATCAACATTCTCAAATAATGCATTTTCTTCTTTCAGTTTTGTTTTTATATCTTGACTTGCAAATATGTTTTCCAAATAAATCCAATTTTTTTAAACTTATAACCAATCATCCAATGTTTCTTAAGCAATCAATACATCCTTTTATAACTTTTCAGCTCTCTTTCTCAACATTTTTAAGTATCTACTTCCCAAAATATTATTTAAACTTGCCAAGAAATCATCTAAAGCTGCTTATAATTCATCAATATCAGTAAGTACATACACTTCTTTATTTCTTAGATTCTCTGGCTTATAATTAACACAAGTAAATTCTAAAGCTTTCCACTTCTATTCAATATCATTAAATTAAGCATCTAATACAGCTTCCTAAGTGGCTTAAGTAGCTACCTCTTAGATTTATTCTTAATAAATTCCAACCTTCATATCCATCAAATTTCTTAAAGTGAAAGTTTCAGTTATCTCAAAATCTTATTTTAAAATCTCCTATTTAATCTATACCCAATGATAATCTTTTAAATTTCTATTTCTGAGTGCCAAAACTACAGGCATTGTATCTTTGAATGAAAATACTTTTTCTTTTAATTCATCTAAAACTTAATTGGCTGGTAATCCTTTTGAACATCTATTCACAATTTTAGTATAGTATTCACCTTTTGCTTTAATTTCATCTGTATTAATATCGATAAATTTTCCATCTATCCAAGATTATGTCAATTCAATCCATTCTTTAGTAGATTTCCACATAGAATATCTTAAATTTAAATCATTTCTTAAGTCTTCTAAACTCTAAAATTAAGAAGTAGGTAATCCTAATGTACTTTCATAATGTCTATATTTTTTGGCATCAGTTTCCAATTTTTTACATTGTTCATCACATTCACTTAATTCTTTAATTGCTTATTCTAAACTTAATCCAGCATCTATATATTTTTTATCTTGAATAATTCCATCCAAAGCACCAATCTATTTTTCTAATTAAGGAATAAGGCTATGTTAAACATCTCTTGCAAATCTATCTAATTTAGATTCTGCACCTTCTTCCGCATGATGAATAGCTTATTCTAATAAATTTTGTGCTTGAATTATATCTACAACATAAGCCTATTTATCTTCCTTTTTAACTTCTATTTTGTATTCATCAAGAATATTATAAATATGACCCACAAGTGAGATTTTAGATTTTACTTTATTTAATTGTTTTTGAATTAATTTTAACGAATTACTCTACTTTACAAATTCATCAATATTAGTTGTTGTTCCTTTCAAAGCAGCTGTTGAAGTTTATAACCATTCTTTCAATTCTTTGCATCTGGCTCTTAACATAGGTTAAATAAATTAATCAAACTATTTTAATAATTCAGCTGGCAAAGGTTCCAATTTCTTTTTTAATTCAGCTGAATCAATCTTAAATAATCCTTGCATACTTTCAATAGGAATATCTTTCTAAAATTATTCCTTTTACATATTTAGAACTGCTATTGTATATTAAAATGTATCTCCAGGATGTGCTAATTTTTCATCTTTAAAAATATCAATATTAATTTATTTGTCTTCCCAATAAGTAAGTAAATGTTTATTAAAATATTTTTCAATATATTTATCAGCTCTTTCAAATGCTTTTTCTAAAATATTTTTAACTATTCCTGTAAATGTTTCAAGAGGTGCTGAATCTAACCAATCTGAAGGATTTAAATAATTTGATTCCGGATGTCCCCATTCTTCACCAACCATATCATCCCATTCTTCCAAAACAGCAACATATTATGTCATATCATTATGTCTACTCCATCTTTCAAATGCTTAAATAGCATTCAATCCTTCTCCTATACATTTTACAATATCTGCATGAAAAGTATTAAGTTAAGGTTTTTTAACAATCCAATGCTTTGAAATATTTGGTATTACAATCCTTTTGTATATTTTATTCTCATCATATGTTCCTCCATCTGTCTCATCTTCTTCACTGTCATCTTCAACTTTCCCCTTCTTTCCTCCCTATGGTTTTTCTGCCTATTTTTATTCCTCTGTCTTTTCCTCTTATAAATGTGCATGATATAATATATGAAAATCATCTACAGTACTATTACCAAAAGGTTAAGGTATAAATTCTGGAATGTCTTCAGTTTACATATCCTCTGAAGGCACTTGATCAAATGTACAATCTAACTTAATCACAAATAGAGGTTCTTCAAATCTTATTGGAGGTTTGTTACTTGTTTCAAATGTAACATTAAAATCTTCTATTGATTCTAAAGATTTTAGTTTTACAATCAAATCTCGAACTGATAAAGTATAAATATTGCTAAGACTTTCCATAGCTAAGAAATCAACTAAATATGAGAAACGTAAGAATTTTGAACATTCTTTTCTTAATTATGATCTTTTTTCATAAGTCATACTATCTGGAAATTAAAGAGTTTCATATGCTATTTCTCTAGTTCTAAATACATTAGTTCCAGTATCTCTTGGAGCATTTCCACCAAATTATTCATCATTTTAAGGTACATAATTTTATTTTCTAAGAATATCCAATGATTTATCATATCCACTTTGAACTACCTTTCTACATGCTTGAGAATAAGATCTAATTTTTCCACTTACTTTATTTCTGTATTAATCTTATAACTATTTAAACTATTCTAAAGTAAATGTACTATCACTCATAGTTAATTAATGGGCAGTTTCAAATCCTATGAAACGACAAGTTTCCATCATATCATAAGTGTTTTTTCTTACAGTAAGTAAAGTTTCTCTCATTATTGGATTTAATAAGAAATACTTATCCAGAAGTGCATTCTAAATTGTTTTAGTTTTATGTTTAATGACATTGCTTTTCCACATTTTAAGGGTTTTCCATTTTCTAAATTTGGTAAAGAATTTTAATGATTTAATTTAATGATAGGTTTGCCTTTCTCTTAACCAATTTCTAAGTGGTATGAATTCAGTAGGTTTACCATTTATATAATGACATAATCCTTTTCTTGAAATAGTGTAATACTCTTTGATTTCAGTTTTCTTATCATCTCCTTTAATGGTTTTATAATCTACAACTGCTAACATATAAGGATCATCTTAGCCATCATCTTCTTCTCTTACAAGATAAATGTATTCATCAACACTTGTAGTATTACTGAGAATCAAGTCAATGTATTTATCCAACTTAGATTTAGTTTCTTTTTCAGTAACGCCAAATTCTTCATCATGTGCCAAAGTTTCTTTAAATGGACTTTAAATACGTGGATCAGAATCAAGAGGTTTGAGTTTAAAACGAGATCCAAGTGAACTCATACCAGTTTTTCGCATTAAGTAGTTACGTTCCTCTTCTGGCATTATGGCCAAGTATTTTTAATCTATTTAGAACTTACCAGATAATTTATCTACAAGGTACTTAGTTCTATAGAGCTCATCAACATTTTATTTGAAGGTTGTTCCCATGGTCATTCGGAGTGGGTCTAACTTTTATTTACTTTATTGAGCAACCAATTTAGGCACTAACTATATGTTTAGTATATGAAATACTTATTGTTAATTTCTAGTGACAGGTCTTTTTTACTAACCTCCTCGATCATACAATCGAGATTTTAGTTGCAACTGATTTGGGGATTTCTAATTATAAATTTTACTGGCATTACCACATATCGCATTTATTCATGTTCATCCTAATCTTCAAATTCTTAAGACTAGAAGAAAGACATTTTTTTAATATATTAATTATTTAAGTTATCATTTTTTGTAATTTGTTTTTATTAGGAATTACCATACAATATTGGATAATATTTTATGATTCCTTTAATTCATTCTCTTTTGTTTTTAGATCAATAAAAATAAAACTCTATAAATATTTGATATTTAAATAAGTATAAATATTGATAAAGTATAAAATTGGTAATATTGAACATGGTTTTAAATGGAAAGTATTACATTTTCATTATAAAAATTAATTAATACGAATGTATACTATTTATACGTCATAAAATGGTTCAATAGCTCTAAATAACTGCTTGACTTTGCAGTATGACACTCTATTGAGAATCATTCTGTGCTCAAGAAACATCTTCTCATTCACTCCAGTACTCATCACAAATATTTAATATGCGACTCGTTCTCCTTCAAAAAAAGGTTCTCCGAAGAAACCATAGAAAGGTTATAAGAAAATTCTTAGAGGAGAAGAAGAAGGTTAATTACCTATGCCCTATTATTCAATTTATGAGTCACATAGATGGAATATATCAAATGATGGAGACTATGTTTTTGAGATCAAATGTAAATAATTAGGTCCATGTTTTTTGAGAATAATTTGGTTAGCATTTGATGATAGAAAGATTCATGAAATGGGATAAGCTTTCAACTTTTTAGTATGGAATCCTATGATGTTTAATCTCAAGGATTTAACAATTTAGACAGTCTTGCCAAATTTAGTAAAACAGTGGGATTTAAATGGATTTTAAGCATTTCATCTATGTCCTATTTAGGAAGTATCTCATAGTTTATATGCAATTAAAGATCATTTGAGTATAAAATACTTTCAAGATTTTGAGGATCTACATAATTTTATCTAATCATCTAAAAAGATCTTTTTCATAGATGTTGTATTGAATCATACATCTAAAGAGAGTGAATGGTTAAATGAGGAAGAATGTGTATATAATGAAAGAACTGTTCCTCAATTGACATCTGCTCTAGAATTAGATTTTGCTTTACGACAAGTGAAAGAATATGAGGATATTGAAAAAGTAATAAAGTCATTGAAAATTGAAGAATACTTTTAGATCGACATGTAGAAAATCGATTGGACGGATTGTTAATTAGAAAATAGTATTACAAATAGTGATGAGGATGATGAAGATGATAATATATTTTTAGAATCTAATTCTGAGAAAAATATAAAATTAATGGAATAATATTTGAAAAATTTTGGAGTCTCTAGATATGGAGTCACTTTTGAGCTAAAAAGATTATTGCAAGAATTAGGGAATCATCAATTGACTATTAGTCAAATAAAGAAGGCTTTAAAATGTATTAATGAAAAATAATTCAAAAGGGCTAAATAATATGAAGCAGAATCTATAGCAAATAATTAAACACATTATAAAAAGTATGGTTGTGTTCAAAAGTATTTCTACAAATTGAAGAATTGGTATGCTGCTTATAATGGCTATGTTGATAATATAGATCCTGAAGAAGATTTTGTCACGAGCCAAAATTTCCATTATTTAAGACATACAATCAATAAATGGAATGTTATTAAATTAAGATATGGTAGTAAGAGAGATACACCTTTATTATTGAATAGAATGAAAGAATATATTTGTTAAATGGCTCGTTATTTTCATGGTATTAGATTAGATAATTGTCATGGTACACCTTTAGCAGTTAGTTAATACTTACTTAAACATGCTAGAATAGAGAATCCTAAATTAATGGTTTTTGCTGAATTATTTGGTTGTTCATATTAATAGTAAATTAAGTATATGAGTAAATTAGGATTAAATGGATAAGTTGATGAATTATTTTATTGTAGAAATGCACCATCCATTGTCCATAAATTATAAAATTGTTCTTTCATCTAATAGATTTAAGCTCCTTAAAAACTTATTTATGATTAAACTCATGATAATCAACCTCCTATTGTCTAATCACAAGGTCCAGGTTATTTAATGTCTTTAGTGACTGCTTTATCTTTTAGTAATTAATTTAAAGGAACTACTAAATTAGTTGATGAATTTTATGATTAACACATAAGTTGTGTTTATGAAAAAAAATTTTACCCATAAAGTAATTTAAAACTTTTAGATTTACATTAAAGACTTATAACTTTTATGTGGAAACATAATACTCCGATTAAATGTGATTCAAATCATGATGTAGCATCGCCTAGTGTTGTTAAATTAAAAGGTTCATTTGATAATTGGGAAAAAGAATATTTTCTCACAAATGACAAATAAAATCCAAAATATTACACTTGTTAGATAGAATTAGCTCCAGGAGTTTATGAATATAAATACATCATAGATGATATTTGGATGATTGATGAAAATTAATAACATAATTAAATGAATAACATAATAGAAATTCGACCTATTCAAGCATATAAATCATTAACTTTCATTCGTTAGCTTGTTTAAGATTAAAGCCAATATACTTATATGGAATCTATTCATGAATAGATTCTTATTATAACTAGATGTTAAGAGGATCATCTAAATAATTAAATCATCGTAATTTGCTTAAGACCCATCATACGAAAGATTAAACTATATTCTAAAATAATAAACATTTAATATCACTATTCATTACAATTTTGTGGAAAAGAAACCGATAATTAAGAAAATGAAATCAAAGTTAAAGAACATTTCATAGATATCACTACTTAATATGCTACTATCAATGATAATATTCTATCTATTAACACTCCAACTTCTTATGTTATTATTTTGTAATGTGAACCTTTGGAAATAATCTAAGAATTGAATCAATTCCTTCTTATTCCTTTTCAATGTAATGATGATTTGAATCTTCTATATTAGCCACTGATAAATCATTATGAAGTACCAGGATGTGGGTAACTCTAATATACTGGATTATATGGACTAATGAGATTTATTAATAAAATTGAAACCTTAAAGGATCCTTTCATCAAGCATATCAAAGAGGGTGATTGGCTTATTGAATATTTATTAGAACATCATACTTGTTTGGTACCAATTTTAACAAAAATTAAATTATTACCTACTATATATAAATCACATTATTTTATTAAATGCATTAAACATATTGTTTAAAGTATTGAAGATAAATATACTCAACATAGAGAGTGCTTTTTCAAATAAATTGATATCCTTTCTACTTATTTTACTCTCCATGATTTTAATAAAGGCAGAGAAACATTTATGAGTTTTAAGGGTATCTTAATTTTAACAAGTATAATAATATATATATTTATTATTTAGATAAGGCTATTGAAGGCAAAGCTTTAATTTTTAAATATGGTAATTTATTGTAACATGGTTTAATACCTAATTCATTGAAACCACTTAGATATAATACTAGAGATACTTGCTTTTGGTGGATTAAAGCGATTCGAGATTATGTAACATATACAGAGGATTTCTCTATCATAAATTAATTATAAGAATAAATTTAATCCATATTTTAATCTCATGCTAATGGTATCAAATTTAAAGAAATATATGTGAATGATGAAACAGAAAAAGAAGTATTAATTTATCTTAAAATTTAGGGTTTGGTAGTAGAGCTTAATCTAGATTCAGAAACTGGATTTATTATGGGGGGAAACTATAAAAATTGTTTAACCTGGATGGATAAAATGGGATCAGGTAATTTAAATAGAGGTTATCCTGCTGCATCGAGGGATGGAGCTCCTATTGAATGTACAGCCTTATTAAAAGCTTGTCTTGATTTCATTGGAAAAATGCATTAATTGAATAAATATACTTATCCAGGAATTAAATTGATGAATAGAATGGTTACTTGGAGAGCATGGTCTGATTTCATTTGTCAACATTTTGAAAAAAGCTATTACATTCCACTTGATCCTGCATATTATAATGAGTATTAGATAGTAGAAAAATATGTAAGAAGAAAAGGAATCTATAAAGATATTTTTAAATGTTCTAAACCTCGATCTGAATATTAATTAAGACCAAATTCATGTATTGCTATTGCCTTAGCTCCAGAACTCTTTTAAAAAAATCATGTTATACATCATTTAGCATTAATTGAATCTAATCTAATGAATTTAAATTCACTTGGTTTAAGTACTCTAGATTCTATTGCCAGTGAATATAGTGGAAAGTATGTTTAATTGACAGACCGTTTCAATGCATAAAATGGATTTTCTATTCATAATGGATCTGAATTTGTTTTCTTACTTGGATATTATCTAAAAGCTTTACTCAAAATTCATAAACAAGATATTAAAAAAGAAATATTTTATGCTTATCTTGCTCCTATTAAACAACACTTAAAAGAATTGTAACTATTATTTTTTTATTTTTTAGTTATTCTTTGCCTGATTTCACTGATTATAATGGACAACTAAGTGAATTTGCTCAAAAATCTTCTATACTAAGCATTGCCCTTTTAAAAGAAGCCATTTTTGATTTAGAAGAATTTAGTTAAAAAAATTTTAAATGAAAATTTGATTATTTTATTCATAATCTAATTTCAATTAGATTTATAATTTTATAATCAAGACTTTTATTATGTCATCAATCTTAATTGCTAATGCAATAAATAAGTTTCCTCTATTAGTGCTTACATATACTAGTCTTTTAAGTCTTCCTATTATTTTAATTATTTGTTGAATTGTTATTAAGCAGAAAACATTGTTTTATTTTTCTCATATCTCTTTATAATGCTTTCTAAATCCTATCCTTCTAATTTAGGCTTTCTAATCTTTCCTGTTTCTTTCAGATGGATTATCTCTTATTCTAAATGCTTTTTTTCATTTATCAAATTTTAAATTTATCTAAATTACTCAATTTTCTTTATACCGATCTTTTTATGAACTTTATTAATTCAAAGAAGATTTATGATAAGGTTCATTAGATATTTTCTTAACACCATGTAATGTAGATTTACCTATCAATAACTAATCACCAACATAATCATGTCCTTCAAATTTATGAGGTATTACAATTGAAGTCTATTTTGTATTTGAAATTTTCTATTTTAGTTATTCATGCAACTCTATATTTTATTTTTTCAATTAATTTATCAATTCTAATAATTCCTGAATTTATTCTATTTATATGTTCAAATTATCCTCTATTAAATTTCCTTAATTTGTTCTTTATTTGTTTATAATATTATAACTTACTGTTAATTTTTATTTGGGTTGGTAATATCATATGATTTTTTATCTTTAGCTTAATTTGGTTCTATATATTTAGATATTTAAGAATTTGTTATTTTTTCTGCTTGATATACCCCTAATCTAATTTTCAAGGTTTTATTATGTGATTAAAGTATTCTTAATTCAAAGTAATTATTATTATTACATACCATCTCTCAAATGCTTGATATATGTTTAGGAATGAGCAAGGGGATCTAAGGCTGATTTAATCTAGTTAATCCAATCAGAAGGTATTATTGTTTATTTTTGTTTATTCATAAATAAAATAATAAATCATTATTAATTTAGAAATATAAAAATTTTATTCATTTTAAAGAAAAATAAGGATATACAAAAACTGAATCAGATAGCCAATTTTTCCATATATCAAAGTAATCTGTTGAAAAATGAGAAAAGTGAAATTCCAAAAATTTAATCTAGTAAGAAATTCTCATTTTAAAAAAGAGTTTTAAATAAAAATTAGGGAATTTTTTTTAGAATTCTTTTAAATAAAAAAAAAAATTGATTAAGAAACAGTTTAATTAGTTTGGTCTATAAGATGTTTTGTATTGTGATAAAAACTTTTTAAGTTAAGATTATAATTTTAATATATAGTAATTAATAGGTAATGATGAATAGGAGCATAAAAGTAAAATTCTTGATTGTTTATTATATGTTTAAATAATTAAGATTGTTTAAGTTTTTTTGGTTTTTGAAATTTGATAATTATTTCAGAGGTTCTCAATGCCCTTAAATTAATACATTATTAAATATATGCTTATTGAAATAATATTACTCTTAACTTCTTCCTCTTTTGCTCTTCTCTTTCAAGTAGACGAACTGGGAGATTCAATACATGATTGTGCCAAATTATTTATATTCGGAACACTTATTACAGAATTTCCTTGGATGATGGTAGGAATAATCAGTTTTTTATGGATTAAAGAATTTTTTAGAACCAAAGATACTTATCAATAAGAAAAACATCAAGGAAATCCTGCCATCCTAATACATCATGCTAGAGAAGGTGCTACAGCAACCTCTGCAGAAAATGTACAACCTACTATTGAAGCTGTATAAATCTTTGACTATGTCACTGGAGAGAGCTAATATGCATTCATACAGAAAACTGAGAAGAGTCTATTAACACAATTAGGAGTTACGTTAAAGAATACAATTTTATTAGAAAAGGGTCGACCATAGGATGCAAGTGTTAATTCTAAATTAATCTCACATATAGATCAATAAAAGAGGCCTAATACTTAGAATATATCAATTATTTATGAAGACAATAGTGAATATTAACAAAATTAGATAAAACCTCATGTTTCAATTCCATTTAAAATTGGTGATTTTGATAAATAGATGGGAGAAATTATTTAAGCAGAAATATTATCAGGAGAGTATCCTGAAGGTGTCAAAGTTATACATACAAAATTAAAGTATGAATAAGCTTTAATTTCAATTTTAATAAGTATCAATTGATATTAAAATTAAGTCGCAGTCATCCCATAAGTTGAAGGTTTGATTTACAGATTATTTAATTCTATTCTATTTGGAGTTGTTCTACATTCAGCAGTATAAAGAAAAGAAATACTTACATTATCTCATTTTTTATACTTAATTATTCTATTATTAAGTTGTGTAGCTGCTTATATATTTGGAATATATTATCAATCTATTAATATAAGATAGTTCCTTTTGGGATCTCTAATATGGTCATTTTAACATGTCAACCCAAATTTATGTTTATTAGTATTTCCAATACCAACTCTTTTGTTTTTAGCAGGCTTATGAATACTCAGTTTCAATTATCAGAAAATATCAAATTGCTCAAACTTGATATATATCTATATGCATATCAAGTTTAGATAGATATTTATATAAATCATTTCATTTTGGATAAATAAATAAACATATAATTTAATTGAATTATTCAACATTTAAATTGTATAAGCACAGAATCTCCCAATTTTATCCAATTTTAAAGCCCTTTCTAGAATTCCGATAGATTTAATGAAATGTTATTTAAATTAAACGTTGTATCAATAGAATTGACAATATAAACATTCTTATAGGTCGGCGTTTGTCTTAAAATTTCGAGACCTCTAATAATGAATAAGAATTACTTTCTAAAATATATGTAGCTTTTTCCAATAGTTGATAATCATTAGTAGATTTAGCTAATTTGATTACATCATATGCTCTAGATTATTTATCCATCCAAATTTATTCTTAAGTATCAATGTTATTAACTTAAATTTCATAATGTTAATTAATCAAATTGATAACTTCATCTTTTCTTTGCTTAATTAATTTGAAGATGGCAGCAAAAGTTTATTCGACTTCTTTCAATACCTTTTATTTTGATTCTTCAAATGTTAATTTAGTATGTCTAATATCTACAAGAACAGTTTCTGTTTTTTCTAATCTCAAGATTCCTAAGTTTGATATAATAAAAATTGGATTACCATCTTTAGCAGCTTGATCCATAGATGATCTAATATCTTTGGTAGCTTTATCCATTTAATCTACTAAATGACCTTTGTGATCTCCAAACATTAAACAAGTTGGACAAATAAGACTAGTATAATTAAATTAATATACACATGACAAGAAGTGCAAAAAGCTTCTAGTTATCTTTTATGAACAGTGCACTCACCAATTCTGAGAGTATCATCACTATTAAATTATTTAGTTGATGGTCCTGATTTAAGTTATTCTGAAATCATAAATTTTATTAATAAATAAAATGGAATCTAAATAAGGATTAGGAATGAGTATGGATAATATTTAGATTAACAAATAAATATTGAATTCAATATTGTATTTAAATGTACGATATGTTAAAATAACTTCACAATCCCTTAATTTTATTTTCGACAAATAATTTTTCATTTTCACTAACTTCAATTGCAAAATCTTTAAGTGCAACAGAAGAACATTTTCTTGATTTGATCTTTTTGGTTTTGGTAAGGAATTTAGAAATGCCGATCCATTCTCCCAACAAAGCTCCTTTTTCCACTCTCCAGACAGGTATTTAGAATTATTTAGCCAAAGCAACAATCAATTTCTTGTAAGTGTCTTCTGTGCAATCATCAGCTAAGACCACGAATTTTGCCTATTAAGAAAAGTATTGATAAATTATACTTGCTTGCTTTCAATGGCTTTGCATACTTCGTGGACACCCTTTGCTAATAATCCTCTATGTAATGATGTCTATACGACTCTTTTTAAGGTTGTGAGTTCTTCTGATAATTGCTCAACTTCTGCCATAATAAAATAATTTAAATCTTATTTAAATTAAGAAAACCACACTTATAAAAAATTACAAAGTAAAGTAAAAATATACAAATCACAATTATTTTCGTATCTCTCTAGCTAAGTTAGATCATATAAGTATAACTGAGGAGTTAAAGTGAATTTCTTTAACTAACTAAAATTTTAAATCATCTGAATGTTTAATTTTAATAGTGCAAATAGGTTGATCTAAATCTTACAGAATTCTCATCTTGAATCTAAGAGATTATCTTAATTCTTCTTTCTTTTATTATAATTTGAGTTAATGTTCTTTTTTTTATTTTTCAAATCTAATTTTGTAGCATTCTTTTCTTTATTAATCAATAGTTTATTCTTGTTTTTGATTAATTTTTTAATAATGAGCATAAAAATGATCAAAATTAGCCCTAACTCCATCAAAGATGGAAGCTCTATTGCGATCGATGAGCATAAGTTTAACTTTTTTTTTATTTTTTTTAGTTTTATCAGCAATTAATAAGGTTCTATTGTTGTTTGTATAAATGAGTTGTTTATTTAATTGATGAACTCCTAATTTAGTATAGATATCAACATCCCATGATTGGAGCATAGTAGGATTTTTTGGCCATATAACAGACTTATCTTTGATTGATTGATATTATTCATCCATAAAATCAATAAGATCAGTAGATAAGGACATTGAATAAAATTGATAAGAACATTCATTATTTGAACAGGATTCAAAGATTTTATTTCTGTTATCTTTTTGTTATTCCATTTATTCTTCTGGTTTATAGAAACGTTTAAGTTCTTTTAAGTTTCCAAATAAATCATTGCAATTATTAAAAGTATTAATAAAATTAAACTCTTCTTCTTTGATTAGTTGTAGTTTTAACAATTCTCTTTGTTTAATTTATCTTAGGAGATTAAGTGCAATTAAATTTTCATTTAATAAGATTTCTCTGGCAACATCAATAGATTATATGTCTAAATGTTTTTATCGTTTTTATTTGTAAGCCTTGCTTGGTCTAAAAGCTACATTCATACGATAACTAATTTGCAATAAACAATTTACTCATTCTCTTGTGCACGCATGAAGACTCTCAAAAGTGGCCTTTATAGTCTTTCAACTTTGTTGTTATAATAAGTTTCATCATATTCAAAGGTATTGAGTAATGAATATTGTTTAGAATAATTACGATTAGTATTGAGATGACGCCTAAGATCCAATTGCTGCATTACTTTTGGGTCAATGCCAGCTTCTAAGTCTTCTTCATCACAAGAGTATTCATTTTCATCAGGGTACACTATATTAGAGTGAATGTAAACAATGGGCAATTAGATGTTGGTCTAAGTAACAGTTGGAATAGTGACAAAATTAGGTACTTCAATTGATTTACAAGGAATTGACTATACTTATTTGAAATGAATACTTCGGACTATTCAAAATCCCATTTTTCTTATTTTACAAAAACTGCATTCGGATCAATGTTCTTCATAATTTTAAGATTTAATTTTGTTTAATTTATATACAAAAAGTCAAAGAAACAAAATTCAATAGAACATTTCATATATATTAAAGTGAATGATAATATTACTGATCAAATATCTAAGTATAAATAGCGATGCCTTTTTAATTGAATGACATATTATTAATTTATTAAAATGTTTACAACAAGATTTGTATATAGATTTGCTAAATCTGTACCTGTGGTTGATGTTACATCTTTCCTTGCTAAAAAGGGTGACTCTTCAGCATAATGTGCTTAAGTAGCAGAAGCATTACATAATTATGGTGCTGTCTGTATTAAAGATCCAAGAGTTAATGATCGTCATAATGTCGATTTTTTAGACATGATGGAAAAGTATTTTGAATCTAGAGCTGCTAAATTTTATAATAATGAAACAGTATTTACATAATTTATATCTCTTAAGGTTGAAGATATCTTTCCAAATTATGCTTATTAAGTTGGAGCAACACCAGAGTTCGTTGAAAAAGCTAGAACTCATAATAATGTTGTAAGATAATACACTAAAGAAAATGAAGCTTTGACTCCATAACCAGCTCCTTATGTAATTGTTTAATACTAATTCAAAGGATGCCAAATGGAGATTTTTTTGGCCTATTGATGATTCAGGTAAACGAATTAAAGATGAGGAGTATTATTATTATATAAATATTCATATAGTTTTACTCCTCCAAGATTTAGACCTAAAGATGTTCCATAATTTGGAGAGAGAATGGAATAATGGGGTAAAATGATGATAAATGGATGTTTAACAGTAGCAGAAATGGCTGCTATTGGTATGAGTATTCCATCTGACTCTTTTACAAGTAGAATGTAAAATGCTCCTCATTTACTTGCTCCAACAGGTTCTGATCTAGATAGACATAAACCAGGAACCATTTTTGCAGGATTTCATTATGATTTGAATTTCTTAACTATTCATGGTAAAAGTCGTTATCCTGGTTTATATGTTTGGTTAAGAAATGGAGAGAGAATCTCTGTAGCTGTTCCAGAGGGACATTTATTATTATAAGCTGGAGCTTAATTTGATTTATTAACTGGTGGATATGTAACATGTGGATATCATGAAGTATTTTATATACTCATCTATTTAGGTTATTTATACAGAAGAAGCAAGAAAAAAATATGAAGAAAATAAAAAAGCAGGAAAGAGTACTTGGAGAGTTTCATCTACTCTATTTTCACATATTAATTCAGATGTTACACTTCAACCATTAGATAAGTTTGCTAAACCTGGATTACCTCCTAAATATAAACCAATCAAAGCTTTCGATTAAGTTTAATAAGAATTAGAAGCCATCAAATTAAAATTATGAAAAGCACATTTATAATATTTTCATATGGCAAAAAATATTATCTATTTTTTTATTAAATAATAATAATTAATATTAATCATTCACTAACTAATTTAACTTTAATTCTTTTATATAAGCTATCAATTAAAAGTCTATCATAAATTAATAATTATTTTTTTATATAGAATCTTTATTTTATTGAAGACTTCATTATGCTAATCACTATCTGATTTAATTGTTTTTAGTAAAAATAAGTGGCAATATAAAAAGAAACATAAATCTGTTTGAAAAGTAAATAAATTAAATTGTTAGAATTTTACATATATTTTAATAATTTCAAAGAATTGAAGAATGTTTAATTAAAACAATCATGTTCTTATATTTTAACTATTTTTTAACATTATATAATTAATTTTAGGAAATTAGAAGTATTTGTTAATGTATAAAAAAGTTGTATTTTTCAGATTGGGATAATTTTGTATTGATGATAATGATATTAATATATAAAATATTTGAAAATAAAAATGTTACATCTTTTACCTAAATGTGTATAACTAATACAAAACGAAAGATCTCTGGAGTATGATAGATTAACAAAAAGATTAGAGAAAACATTAATTGAGAATTCTCTTTATAGATTGTCTGTAGATATTAGATCTCTGTAAAGCTTTTATTCTGTACATTGTTTTAATAAAGAGGAAAAAGAGAAGGAGATATAAATGGACAAGGAAAAACTTTTTGCTTTATTAATAGAATATAGTCTTCAAAAGTATGTTTATAGCACAAAACATTTATTTTAAACTTCATGGATTCCAAAAAGAATAAAATTTTTTCTGTCCTCAATTATAAAGACGATAAATGATAATATTGAGATTAAATATGAGGACTTGTAATAAATTTATGGTGAAGTGGACTAGAATGGTTTAGATGCAACTTTCGATAATGCTGATTAATAAATAATAAGAGGAATTTAATGTTTATAAGAGTAACATTTTAGATTTATAAATAGATTTTTTGGATTGTTTCGTAACTTAATTCCATCAAGTTATTACCCATTATTAATAGATAAATATTTATAAGGAGAGAATCTAAATCATAAATTATTTAGAGTTGATAAATCTGAACCAATTTCAACTTACAAAAAGAGTTTTGAAATGTTGATTGAGTTTAAAAAATATTCTTATGTAATGAAATAAATGGATTCTGTCTTAATAGCATAATTAATATGGTATAATTTACATTTTAGATATTTAGTTGTCGTCCTGATTTACCTATAGATAATTATTTGGATTTTCTTTTAGAAGATATCTATAATAGCTTTATTGTACTATTATTGAATGTCTAAAACTAAACAAATAGGAATCAAATTAAAATTCCTTAAGGTAACATGAGACCTTCAGAATTTATTTAACCATTAGTCTACTTAATTGGATCATCATAAATTAGAAATAAAGTTTGGGATACTATTGAAAGAATGTTTTTAGTTATTTCTGATTTGATTCATCCAAATAATGCAACAACAAATGATTTTGTTTTCTCCTTTTTTTATATTTTTGTTAAAGCATTTGTTGAAAGAGTACAAGCTTAAAAGGATTATCCAGAAAAAAATTAAGAATAAGAGAATATATTAGACAGTATAGTTATATTTATATTATAAAGATAATGTATTTACAAAGGATGAACAATTACTTGAAAAAGATGAAGAGACAAATGAAGTAAATGAAGAAGAAGAAGAAGATGAATTAGAAGTAGATGAAGATAATAATGATAAAGATAAAATATTTGAGAAAAAAGAATTTATGATTGATTAAGAAGGAATTGATAAATTTATTTCTATAGTCAAACCACATTTAAAATACTTAATTTATCAAAAAAGCAAATATAAAAAATAAGTAGCAGGAATTTATTAAGTAAATATCATAATTAAGTGATAAGTCTTTATGTATATTGAAACCAAAGGAAATTTTGCCTTATCTTATGGAGTAGATTTAATTAGCTTTAGAAAGAGATGATATTAAACCTTTACTCATTATTTACATTATTGAGAAAATTTTTCAGCCAGCTATAAAATTTGATTAATATCCTTAAATAATCAATTACATCCCATTTATTTTAAGGCAAACCACTAATTTCATTTTTGAAAATGGTGAATATATATGGAGATTTTATGATATACTTTTCCAACATATTCCTATTTATGATATCAAAGATTTAGAAATTGAATACCCAAATCTTAATCTAAAAGAAGGTATTCATAATTTGAATTATTAGAAATGTTAATTGAGGGTATTAATTTTTATTAAATCACTTAAGAAATTAGTGATTTGGCATTAGAAGCTTTTAGAAAATATGTTTCAACTTTTGAATATAGTGATCTAAAATATCATAGAAGTCAGAGAGGCTCAGAAATTCTCTTTTCATCGAGAAATAAATTTTACAATTTTATATTTTAATGTTCTAAATCAAATTACAAAGAAATAGTCAATATTTTATGTAATTATTTAGATGATAAAATACTTAATAATCTATCTGATAATTTTGTATTAGTGTTATAAGCAATAATTTTAAGAGATCCTAATGTTTTGAAGGATGTTTTGACTATTATTGAAAATCAACTCTTGAGAAAAACTAAAGATCATTTCGAATTTAATATTTCAAATATTACAACAATAAGAAATTATTTAATTATAATTTATGAAATTATTTAGTTTACAGGAGGTGTAAATAAATAGTATTATTAAAAATTTAAATGCATAATTGATTTAAGTTTGAAACATGAGGAAACTAAAATATAATAAGCAGGTTAAAATATTTTAGAAAGTCTACTCATGAGTTAAGCAGTGATCCATATTAAAGATTTTTAATTTACTAATGATCCTAAAGTTTAGTTAGATTGGTTAAAACTAAAATAAAAAGGAAAAAATGAGAAATATTTACCAAAATGGTAAGATATTGATGATTAAGAATTTATCAAATAAATTATGGATGATTATTATTATCCTAGTCTTCAATAAATTAGAGAAATTATTGCTTAAAAAAAAGAAAACTAATCTTTTCTTGATTATTTATAGAATGACTTTTTATAACAATATGAATAACAATATTAATTGGATTCAAAATAAAGTTGTTAATAGATAGAGCTGAAAATCAGAAAGATTTTGTCTTTAAATATCGACACCATCCATGCATTTTTAAAACCCCTATATTTTAGAATGAAATAATATGATGAAAATTCAAGTGAAGTTTTTAAAAAATTCTAAGACTAATATTGTTTTGCTGTTTTAAATAATATGTATGATGAAGTATAATAATTTGATTATTATTTAGATTATTAAATTTTGTATTGATTTTGTACCTGTTTATGTTAATAATGGATTGGCTATAGATGTAAAATTGGCTACTAGTTTTACTATTATCATTAAGTTATTAATGCACGATACTTCTGATAAAATTTATAAATTGGGTTAATGGTTGCAAGTGAAAACTAGATAATCAGATACTAATAAGAATTCATGTTAAAATAGATTTTAAGCATAAATGTTATATACATATTTACTCAATAATAGAATTGATTAAATTTATAGAAGCCAAATAAGGAATCAGTAAAATAAAGAGTATTTCTTAAAATAAATTTAGATTCTTCTTAATATCAATTCCATTCTTATTTGATTCTAATGAATTTAATTGTAAATTTAATTATATTTGGTTATAAAGGAGAATGGAATTATTAGAGGACAGGGAATGGTTATGTGAATTTTTTATAAAATTTTATGAACAATTAAAAACAGTTTTCAAAAATAAATGGTTTAATGTATAATACATTGAAAGTTTGAATGAAACTGAAAAATAAAAACTATCTCTTTTTTAGAATCATTTTACAAAAGGATTTGCAAATTTTGTAAGTACAGTTTCAAATTTATACCCTGGAATGTTTTTAGAATCTTACTAAATTTTTGATGGTGCTTAATAAAGTATAGTGTTATAATTTTATATTTAGATTTGATAGATAAAGTGAATAGAGCAAAGTTTAATTAAATTCTCTTAAATTTAATAAAAAAAATATCTTAAGCTTGTGTTGAATTAAATGAAGCTGATTTTGAAAGAAAAAACAGTATAAACTAAATATTATTTTAGTTTTAATAATAAAAAATTAAGAAATCTAAAAATATGTTGATTGTATTTTTGAATAAAGAATTCAACATTGGTAGGAATAACAAATAAAAATAAGTAGAAATTTAGAGAGTTTAAATGAAAGATTATATTAAATAGTTGAACTTTGGTTAAATATTCCTTTAGATGCAGTTACATCTTAATAATTAATAACTAATGGTTGTGCTCTTTTATTAATGAGAACAGATTCACTACCTTAATTTAATGAGAGAGTTATTCTAAAAGCCTTTAATTGTTGTATTAGTTAAGAATTGAATATTCGAAGTTTAGGGAAGTTACTACTATATAGATTAATTTAGATTGGTGTTTTTAAGAATAAGACATATAAATACAAATACAGAAAACCTGAAGATTTTAAAAATGCTAATATAAATCTAGAATAATATAATATTTATAGATTTATATTGCCTGAAGATTAAATCTATTATAAATTGAATGAGCATCATAGGAAAGGCAAAATATTATTATATAATTAACTTAAATATACTGATATAAAGAGAGAAGAAGTTAAGAAAGAATTTAAAATCCTAAAATCTATCAGTTCAGAGTAATGGCATCAATTTATAAATTTAATGATTATTGATTAAAGTGTTTTAGATCAATTCTAAATTAATTAAGATAAAAAATCTCTTGCAAATTTATTTAATGATGTTGATAACTTAGCCAATGAACAATTCTTTTATTATTCTTACATGAAAGCTCCTATAAGATTTAATTTATCATATAAAAAAGTTTAGTTTTTGAAATATTTATTTGCCATTACAGATTATGAATTATTCAATCATACAAAAGATTTGATAGACCAAAATAATTTAGATCAATAATCATTCTCAAGAATCTATTTATCAGGATTATTACATGCATTACATTCTTCTTGGGATTGTTAATGCAAATAAGAGATTATAGATTATTGTATAAATAAATTTGAAAAAATAATTATGGATTAATCTAAAGATGAATTTAAAACCTTTTAGTATATTTTGCATTTTGCCTAATCTAGATGTGATCTAAAGATATAAGAATAATTCTTATAATCTCTAGTAGATTAAGTTTAAAAAAAAAATGCTAAAAAAAAATTAAGATGGATATAATTATTCTATGTTATGATTGAATCTAAGAAACACCAATAAATTAAATTATTAGATGAAATATTATAAACTAACTTTGATTATTCAAATCTTAAAGCTGCTTAAACATTTATTCCTCTTATTATCGATTAATAGAATAAATATCCTCATAACATTGAATTGTTATAAGAACTTGGCTTAATTGAACAATTTACTTAATAAACATCTATTTTGTTTAAATCTAAGTATTTCATCTTTGAAAATTCTGAACTATTTACTAAAGGACTAGATATTTTGGTAAATTAATTTTAAGAATAAAATATAAATTGTAAAATAAATATCATAGAAACTTTATTTTTATGTTGGAATTCTAAAAAGTTTATTATCAATCCATATATCTTTTAAAAAATTTAACCAATTGTTGAATACTTATTAACAATAAATGAAGAGAACAATTTATAATAACTTACAAAAGGATTGCAGATTTTTTCAAATATAAGATTTAAAGAGAGTACAATTGCTTTAATTAAATTAACTTTAGACTTATTAAAAGTTTCATCTAATACAGTCAGAGTAAGATAATTAAAATTTTTAAAAGTAATTCATTTTATTATTATTCATAGAATCTCACAAAAGAGATTTTACATATTAATAGAGCTGAAATCCTTGAAAATATTGAACAATATTTATAAGATGAAAATAAAGTAGTTATGCAATCATGTTTTGATTTAACTACATAATTAATTCAATAAATGACTTTAAAAGAAGTAAATTGTTAATTAGAAATATGTTTGAAATAAGTAAATTTCAAATTTAAGTTAGTCTACAAATAAAGAAACTGAGCTAATAGGAAAATAAGTTCTTATGGCTATGATTATGGCTCATCCACGATATACTTAACCATGGATTAATTAAGTACTGAAAGTAATTTTGGAAAAACAGAATAAATTGTTATAATAGTAAAAGACGTTTGCAGCAAATTATTTGAAACTATATAGAGCTAATTAATTGATGGAAATAGAAGAAGTGTAAATAAATATAGAGTTCATTTAAAAAATGAGTGAATTGTCAAATCCTTATAATTATTTCGCTTGACAAGAAATCATCACATTATAATAATATTTTTAAAATAATATATAAACAATTTTTGTTATAAAAAGTTTAGAACTCTTTTAATATAAATAATTCAATTTAATGGACATATAAATAAAAAAGCTAACAACCGTGATTAATTAGTTAAACAATAAATTGGAGCAGTTACAACAAATATAAAATTTTGATTACAAGCAAATTTCAGATGTAATGAAAGTATTTTTAAAATATTGTAGCTTTTATTAGAAGTTAATTAGGTGAATGGGGAAATATCACTTCTAATATAATCTGTGATAAATATAGATGTGAGTTAATTAATGGATAAGATTTTTAATTGTCTTAAAAATCTGTTGATTCATGTACTGAAGAATAGAGAGTAGTTGAATTAAAAAAAAATTCATTAAAAGTCTTAATCAATTTAATTAATTGATGTATGTGTATAGAACTTAGGAACATAGTAAAGTTTATTAGGAGGAGTTGCTATTTAAAAATAAGGAAATTAAGCATTAAAAGTGAGAAATATTACATAAGTACCTTGGTATGATACATCTTAAGTGATTCATGTTCCTAAGAAATTTATTGATAAATACACATGTACAACTGAAGATTATTATATAAACTGTTCTAAAGCATTATCTGATTAAACAATTAGATAATAGGAGTTTGAGAGTATACTTTAATTTGCAAATGAATCAATAGCAATGATGGGAGAAGCATTATAAAACAAAATATCATATGAATACAAGGAAAAAGGGAAACCTGAAGTATTAGAGAAGTTGATGCATGCTATAAAATTTAAAAAAGAAGATTTAGATAAAATTATGAAAAGTGTTGACTTAGATTTATTGAAGGATAAAGTTGAAAATTATGAATATATTGAATAGGAAATAAAAAATCATATAATATAAGTTTAGAAGGAAACAGCGGAGAAAGTGTTTATATTTTGTAAATAATTATTCAAGGAATAACTTAAGAAAGGTAAGTATTAAGTTTAGAATGAGTTAAATAAATAGACTAACTTTTAAAAAGGTGATGAATGTAGATGTTCAATATATGTTGGTGAAATTGTATTTCTTTAAAATAAGATAGAATCTTAATCTTAATTGGCAAATAAGTAATTATTAGAAATGAAAGAGAAGGATCGTATAATATAAGATATGGAATTATAGATGAAACTTTTTGAAGGTTAATTGAAATAGCATATATAAGAGAAATAAGATTTAAAGTAAAAGTTAGACTAATAGCTAAATATATAAAGAAGGGGTTCAGTAATATAAAGACAATAAAGTTTTGCTAAGAATATATAGTAAATTGAGGAGCAGAATTAGGATTAATAATCTTAAAGTCCATATAGAAAGATGTCAAGAGAAGATAAGATATCATAGAATAGACTAACAAAATCTTAGATATTATTACCATTATAATAATTAAATGAGAATTTAGATAATGCTTAAATAAGTAATCTTATCCATAAAGATAAAATGATAGAGAGATTAATTATTTTAATCAATGCTTTGGATAGATTAAATAAAGAAAAAAGATTAGCATAATTATAATATGTAGTAGAATCAAAAGGAGATAGATAATTGATGGATATGATTGATTTGATAAAAGATATTGAGGATAATGATCTATAATATAAAGATACAAAATCATTCTGTCATAGTTAATAAGATTTTGATGATTCTCATTCTCCTATTAATATGCCTAAACATTATTATTCATAACATAATATAGATTAAGGGGGTGATTCACCATCTATAAGATAAAAGTTCTAATCAACTAGAGATTTAAATTCTCCAAGAATTTAAAGATTAGAATAAATTTAAGAAATAGATGAAAATAAACATATTCTCCTTATTCCAATTGAATAAAATGTATCAAAAAGAAAATAATCAAGAAACACTAGTTAATCTAGTTTTAATGATAGTAATTAATAGTTAGATGATGTATCTCCAAACATTAGATAAAAATAACGACTTACTAGAACTTAATCTAATAATTAAAAAATATTTGAAAATAAAACAGAAAAAGTTAAAAGAACAAGTAGTTCTATCAAATTAAAGATTAATAGAAAAATATCAAATTAAAATAATTCTAATAATGATATTCTCTCGAATCCTTATGGAACTTCTACTATTTAACCATTAAATTCAGGTAGTCTTACTGAAAGATTACCTTTAAAAAATGGTATTTTGACAGATGATTAATTCAAATTTGATAAAAATATTGAAAATGATGATACTTAAATGAAATCTTCATTAAATAATAATAGTCTACATGATAAAACTCACAATAATGCATTATAATCAGGACTAACAACTTAACATCATACTCCTAATAATTCATCTCGATTAACCAAACTGAAATCAACTAATTAAAATAGTGATAATGTTTCATAAAAATATATCTCAAATTCTAAGAATGTAAATGAAATAACAAATGTTTAAAATACAATACAAAATCTACAATTAACAAAATTTCAAGATCTATAAAATTAAGTTTAAGATACATTCTAAATTTAAGAAGAAAATGATAAATTAATTAAAAAATAATCTTTAGCTACTCATAATAATAATTAAATATAGCAATCCATTACATAAAAAGAATCCTCTTCCATCAATATAAATAATGAAATTAAAAAATCTTAAAGATCCAATTAAAATCCTGTTATTCCTAATTATGATGATAATAATGGTGAAAATTCTAATAGATCAATTAGAAAAATGAGTCGATAAAATATGTCTCCTAATTCTTATTAAAAAACTGTTGGAAATGAATCTGTTAATTAATAATCATATAAATAATCTCTTTTAGATCGTTTATAATCTTAGAATGATTTAAAACCATAATTTACAAATCATAATACATAAACGTCTATTGAAAATTTAGAATCTAAGAAGTAAGATGTATTTATTAAAGATTACATTAAAAAATAAAAAGAAGAATTTGAAAAAAAATAAAAAGAAGAAAGAGTTATGTTTGATTAAAATTTATTTGATATTGCTGAATAATAAGAAGAATAAATCATCAAATATGCACTTAATAATACACAAGGATACATGATATCTCATGAAATAGATGATTAAATCATCAAATAAATGTATTAAAATTTAAAGGATAATGGAACTCAAATTAGTTAAACTATTAATAAATTTTATCAAAAATAAGAAAATTAAAATATTGATTTTCAAGATTTTAAAAATTTTGTCTCTAAATTCCAAAATCTACATAAAAGATGTGGAAAAGATTGTATTCATGTAACAAGGTATGTATTTATTTAACTTTTAATAAGATTTTACATGAGATTAGGATTTATACCAATTAAATATTTAAATAAAAGAAAAGCAATGAGATTAGCCAAACCAGTAGTATTACCAGGATTTCCTAAAGTAAGTTGATTAATAATTATAAATCTTATTTAAAATTAAATCTCAAGAAATATTTGAATTAATTAATGTTTTACTAACAATAGGCCCTTATGATGTAATTAATAGATGTCCTAATTTTATTTACTTTTAATACCATCAAAAACTGCTTAAAGATCTTAATTAGTTTTTAAAAGTGGGGCAACTTTTTCCCATTGTCCTTTTTTTGGATTCAAAACATCTTCTTTTTCATCCTTAAAAATATTTTCATGACCTTAAATTTTGACTCTCTCACCTAATTTACTTCCAGGAGCTGGCCTCATTAATTCTACTTTTGTGTGAGTTGAATCAGATGCACATAAAACCATACCATTTGACATAAACCCTATAAAACAATAAAATGTAAAAATACCTGCTAATTTTCGTGGTTTAAGATTTACTAATACTAAAACTTATCCTGTCATTTCTTCAATAGGCACAAATTTCTATAATCCTGATGCTATCTATCTTATTTCACCTCCAATATCAATTTCTTCACAATATAATTTATCAGATTCTTCATGCTTAAATAAAAGATTAAAATACTTTCCAAACTTTTTTCAATTCACCAACTCTTATATCTATACTAACAAAATCAGTAAATGGTCCAAAATCTTAAGGAGGTGCCTTTTTATCTGGTTTAGGTTATTAAGGTAGCTTTTACTTAATAATTGGTTATTATTCCTCTTGGAGATTTTATTAACTTTTTTATTTGTTATTGATCTAATTTAGTGAATCAGGCTTGACTAAGTTTTATGCTAAAGAGTTCATTTCACTCATTTTAAAAATGTACTTATATTTATGAAATAAATTCATCATTAAAATATAAAAATTAGTGAAAGAATTATATATATAATCATTTAGTTTTTATTGGAGGTAATTCTTTCCTATTTATTTTAAACTTCATTTTATTGGAAGCACAAGATGATTCTTAAAATGAAGTTGGCATAAAATATTTATTAACCATTTGACTAGATTTTTATTTCAAAGATCTTGCTGAACAATTTTAACTTTTTTCACATTTATCTTTTTCAAAAACCAATATATTCTCCATAGATTTTTTAAAATTGGTTTTTTATGTTAATGAAAAATCAAGAAATTTTCCTTATGATTCAATCCTTGGAGTTGTATGACATTAATTTTTATGTTTATTACTTAATTACAAGATCTTAAATTTATTTTGATTTGGACTAGTATTAATTTGATTTTACTAAAGTTTTGAATTTACTTAATCTAATTCTTTTACACTATCTTAAAATACTTGAGTTCTTGGGGAATTACGAAAAAGGTATTGTAAAAAGAATAACAATTTAAATTACTATATTTAAATATTGTACATGCATACTTATTGTATTTATTATTCTTTTAGAAATTAATCCAATTGTTATTAATAAGTCAGTGGAATTTTTTCATGAAATTTCCTTGTAATCCATGGATGCATCAATGCTTAACTCACATTATATCTGTCTATAGGATTAACATTAATCAATTTATATAAAAGATCTTTAGCTAATGGAGTAATATTGAAAGGAATTTCTATAGAAGGATTAAGAATCTTTTTAATAAAATCGTATTTGGTATCATCCTTATTATAAAAAGGATGAATTCCTCCATTTAATAACATATAAAGTATAATTCCACAACTCCATACATCGACTTATTTACTATACTATAGTTTAATATGAAAATAAATAATGTACATATTTTTCTGTAAATTATTCAGGTGCCATGTAAATAATAGTTCCACATTTTTTATTCAATAATTTATGAAAATTACCTTCTGTAGTTGAGAATCTAAAACTCAACCCAAAATCAGCAATTTTAACATTTGTTCCTGTCAACATAATGTTCTCTGGTTTAATGTCTCTATGTATGATTGATCTATCATGTAAGTAGTTTACACCTTCTAAAATCTATTTCATAATGATAGCTGCCTCCTATTCATTTAATTGTTTATCTTTGATTTTCTATGCTAAAGTACCTCCTTCCATATATTCCATGATTATATAATAACACTTTTTGTTTTCTGAAATCTTAATAAATGTTTTTACTCATACTCTTTTGCATCTCACAATATTGGGATGATTCAATTGCATATAGATATCTTACTCAGGAGTTGTACTATTGTAAATTATTTTGGAAATAACCTCTTAATTGCTTTATATATTACCTTTACTGCACAAATAGTTTTGTCTGTTAAATCAATTGCTTTATATACTTTACCAAAACTACCCTAGCCTATTTTGGTAATTTCTTTCAATTAATGTAATTACTATAGAAATTGGATGTCTTCACCTGTAAACATCTTTAATTAGGTAGTTAAAATAAAATTATCATTTATATTATAAAATAACTTAGACATCTTATCTCTGTATCAATGTTTACAATTTATTCAAATAGATCTCATACAAGTAATCACTGGCAGATGAATAGAATTCAATTGCCTATATCATATAAAAATAGATAATCTTACTTATTGATATAAATCCATAAGTTTATTAATTGTCTATTGATTGAATTTCTTATCAATCTCATTTTCTAATTAATTCAGATTCTTCATAATTGAATTTATCTTTTATTTCTCAGCCTATTACTAATCTCCAAAAACCATATAAGAGTTTGAAGTCATTCTTACATGCTAATATTGATTCAATCTCTTTAAAAATAGTCTAATGAATTTATCATATTCATTTATCGTAAATATTTATTACTCTTCTTATTTATTTTTATAATTCTTCCAACTTATTGATAATTGTGTACTATTATCCTTTTTTCTTTTTAACTAAACACAACTTTAAAGTGGTGCTCTAAATATAAGTCGAACATAATCATCTTTTCCATCTATCATTTCAAATAAATAAAAATGAGCATCACTCAATCCAATCAACCTTATTATTTAATTTAATATCTATTACCTCACTTATATATTTTAGAAAAAAGCATTCTATTATTAAATTGTTGGAAATCTTGCTAAATCTGGATAATCTTTCAATTCATCTATTGAATATGAACTACCTAAATAATATTAACCAATATTTTAAAGATAAATCTTATCAAATCTATTCAATAACACACGGTCCTATTTATTATTTTCATATGACATACTAAAAATGATGGAATCTATTTTATAATCGAAACCAAAGATAATTTATAATTCCATGGCTACAATAATACATCTGCTATTAAATTTCTGCCATCTGCCAAAGTTGGTCTAACAAACTTAAATAACTTAATTAGAATTACTGTTGTTTTGCAAACTATTCTAACATCTTTTACTGGATATTGTCCACCAATTTATATTGTAAATACTATCAAATCTATATTTTATAATTCATTATTTGCATAAACTTCTACTTTTTATTTTATTCCAATCTATTTCATTTATAACTATCATTACATCTAATTCTATCCATCTCTTTGATTTTGTATTTTAAACAAAATTTAATTCATATTTCTCTTTGGTACATAATTATACGACTTCATTCATTTCTAATTTATAATTACTCTCAACCTGCAGTAAATCTTTTAACTTGTCCTTCCAAACTAAACAACTCTTTTGACCATTAAATTATTGCTTAAATCTTTGAATTTTCAACTTCATTATTCATTGATATTATAATTTTATTAATCAATAATCATTATTAGCATTATTTATTTGATTTTAATCAATCAAAAAGGTTATTGAAATATAAATTACATAATTTTATTAAATTCCTAATTCTTTTAATTAAACATTGTACCTAAATGCTTAAAAATTTTCAAAATTGAATTTATAAAAGTTCTATTCAATATTAATCTCTGAATACTCAGAAATTTAAATACCAATTTTATCAAAAGATTTTAAAATTAATGAATAAGATTTTTATGAAAAACATTGGGTTTAAGAAGTTTAAAAATCGACTATATAATAATAAATAAAATTAATAATTATTTTGATTAGAATCTGAATTATATATAATCTATAAATTAATAAATATTTTGAAATTGAAGAGAATCATTTTTATACCACTTTTTTGATAAGTAAGATAAATAACATTGATAAAATTAAAAATATATATCCAGATTCATTTGAATTAATTTTTTCATAGTTGTCTTTCATATCTAATTATTCCTTTTTCCATTTTTGAAAAAGCTATAATAATAATAATTGAGTATCTAATTTTTTTTAATTCTAAAATATATAATATATACAAGAATCAGGTTTATTAACATTACAATATTGTCAATTTTAAATATATTAAAATTAGAAATTAAAGTACAAGCTCAATGATCTTTACATGGATTGAATAAGAAAAAAGATGATTAGAGAATTTTAATAATTATATTGTAAAATATGCAAAAACAAGGGATAATAATAAAAAGATTAATCTGGCAATTTAAACCAAGTTTAAATAAGTTTATTGTTCTTATTTAGTTAAATATTTAATTTAAACAGTTCTTAACAATAGTAAACTGAAAAATTGCTATTCTTAGATGTCTCTTTCTTTCAAATATTTTACTATTTCTATTATATTTTTTCTTTTAAGCCATTGAAATTACTTTTCTATTCTATTCCTCCTTATTCTCTTTTTTTTTTATGATTTAGTATATCATCTAATTATTGGATAGATATCAAAGAAATTTTTAATAACTTATTCTGGTAAATTGATATATTTTACAAGCATTTTAATTTAATAAAAATTATTTATATATATGGGTTAGGAGAAACTAGCTGCATTGCTACTATATAGATAATTATTTAAGTCCTTAGGAAATAGATTGTCAAGAGATTAATTGAGAAAATATTATCAATACACTGTTTAAGCTAGAGTTCATGGTGAAAATCAATAAATTTTGAAAAACTTAGAAATTTATTTGAAAGCAATCAAAATTCAAAATTAAATAATGGATGCTGAAAATATAGGCAAACCTAAAGATTATAAGGCAGATATATAGAAGGTTGCTAATTATGTTGGATTAAGAATGCCAGAAACCCATTAATAATAAGAGTGATTTATATAAAATCTATATAATTTTAATTCGATTTCATTTTTAAGGTGGTTAACTAGAGAATCTGAATTTACATCCAGTAGCTCTTTCTCGACAACCTAATACTGATCTATTAATCTTAATTTATTTTAGTTATAAACCATCGAACAATTAAATACTCTCATCTAAATCAGTATAGGAATCATTATCTTTTACAGAATATTCATCTTAATCTTATATTTACCAATTTCGATGGAGTCGATATAATTATTCATACTCATATCTTTTGATTAATTTATAAATTCTATAATTATGTAAACAACATTGAGAGGCAGTCTAATTTAGTTTATTTCTACAGAACAATTTGACTTCTGATTAATTTAATAGTATAGTAACAATTTCAAAATGACAATTTGAACAAGCTAAATGCAAAGGAGTTTAGCGTTTCTTACCACCTTTAAGATTTAAATCAAATTTTTATTATTTCATGTTATTATGTTAAATAACTGCTGAAATAGCATCAGTATTACCTTTTTTAACTGCAATATGTAATGGACTCCATCCATCTTGATTAAGTGCATTTAGATTAATATTCTTTTTTAATAGAGCATTAAATGCCTATTTATAAATTGAAACATCTTTATCAAAACATGCCATACAATAATGTAAAGCAGTATTCCCTTTTTCATCTATTTAATTAGGATCTGCACCTTAAGATAGAATATCAAGTATTAAATGAATTTATCCTTTTACAATTGCTAAATTTAAAATTGATCCGAATTTAGCTGCATTTGTATTAACAGATGCTCCATTAAATATAAGAGCTTTTGCACTAAAATACTTTTCTTCTTATATTGCCAATCCTAAGGCTGTATTCTGTCTCTAATCTTGACAATCTACTATTTCTGGATAATAAGATATTAATGATAATAAAGCACCTATATCTTATTCAACAGCTGCCTTATGTAAGATTGTAGTGGAATACTCTTTATCTCCTCCTTATGGATTAGGAAGGATATTTAACTAAATATTAGAAAATTGAACAAGAAAGTCTTAAAAACTCATTCCTATTATTGAACTATACTCTTCATCACTAAACTTGATATCAATAATACTGATACATTAATTTGAGAGGGATCTTCAACATCTTTATTTTTTTTATCTTCTAAACAAGAGAACAATTTCTCTATGTAAAGTTTATTCACAATTGGATCTATTGGAGGGTTTAGATATTTAAACCAATCTAATCCTAATTCATTTAATTTCTTTAAATTTTAAAATTCTATTGGAATGTATTAGAATTCATTTGATTATATAAAGAGAGATCTTAAATTTATTAGACTTATTAATGGATAAAGTTTTTATAATCTATTTTTACTTAATTCTAATATCTCTAGATGTGATTGCCAATAAGATATCTTTTTTGGAAGTATCACTACTAAATTATTGCTAATTGAAAAATTTATGAGAGACTGAAAATTCTCGAATAAATCATCAGGTAACACTTTTATGAAATTTGAATTTAGGTTCATTATTTAGACTTTTTTCATTTAATATAATTCTTTTGGAAACAACCTAAACCTATTATCCTATATAGTATATTCAATTAATACTTGCAGATCTACCATTTAAATATTTGCAAAATCACTTTTAACTTTTGGAAACTAATCAATATTCTATTTTGCTAAGTTTAACAAATAAGTGTTAAAAGATATCTTTTTTGAATTTCTTCCTGAATTAACTTCCTTTGATTAATATCGATTGTATTAAACAGTTTCTGTTTATGCAACATGTTTTGTATATTCTCTATTTGGAGAATGATTGTTGCTTACAAACAACTTTGTTTTGAAAAAATTTGTCTTAGAACTATTGTATTTTTTTGATTGTTCAATAAGAGTTACTATGTTTGAATCCATTTTAGTTTAATATATAATATAAAATTATATCATTCATACATAGTTCATCCTTGGATTTCATTTAATTCTCCCATTAATTACCTAAAATCTTAATTAAACAATTACCACATATTTTCAGTATCACTGTAGTTAGTAACAGGGAATTTTGATACAAGATCTCTTTAAATAGGGAATATTTAATCAACTGTTAAAACAAATGCATCATCAACCATTCTTGGAATTAGCATTTGTAATAAAGGACTTGATTCTTCAAGACATGGATTTGTATTAACTTCTATCAAATATATATTGAAAAGTTCGTCTAAAAAGAAATCAAAACCAAAAATTTCCATACAAAATTTCCTATTTAGCTTATTAATTTTAGTTGCAACTGTTCTCATTGCAAAATATGCCATTTCTTTCATTTTCTCAACTATCTATCCTCTAAAATCGATTTTAGATTTGAAGTATTCAGAAACAGAATCAAAAGATAATTAATTTCCTAACTCTTATTGTCCATATTTATCACTATGTTGTTAAATAGCATTATTTGTTAAATGAATATAAATGTTCTCAACATCATTGGTCTTATACTCCTCAGATGCCATTCTAATATAGCCTTCTCTAATTTAATATGAAATGCATTTTATACTTAAAAAAATAACAACTCAAATCAGTATTAAGAAATACCCAAACTCGTATGTCAAATTTCCTATTTTTTATTAATAAGGGCTTCTCAATATATTTCTAAACAACAAATGATGATGTTTTCAATAAATATTAAACAACCTTTTATTATGTTTATCCATTCTCATCTTTATATGTTTCTATTTATTTTTCATGATACCCATATTAATAATCAATAAGCAAATCAACAAGATTATCTATTTCTTAAAATACATGAATTCCTCTTCCTCTATTTAATCCTGTAGGTTTTAATAACCATAAATAATCTGGACCTGTGAATGTATCTCTCATTTAAAATTCCAATTATTTTTTCTCTTTACTTGGAGCTATTCTCAATTTTTTCTTGATTTCATTGAGCTTATTCTATGCATCTTATTTATTTAATTGTTTAGATTCAGGAGCATTCTTATTGTAAAAATTATAAAAGGCAGACATATTAGATTCTACTAAGGGATCTGTAAAATCTATAGCAAAAGTGACAGGTATTATATCAAAAGGGTTCGATTTAAGGATCTAATTAAAAATTCATTTTACTTCACAGGCTGCTGAAACATTCACTAATAGATTCTTTTTATTACTAATTTCTGGATGAAATTCAAAGTGATTCAATAATTCTTTATGAGATTTATGCCAATTCAATTTAAAATATTTATATCCATGATTAGATTATTACCATCTAAAATTAGCTCTAGCAGTATTAGTAGTCTAATGCCAATCTGATCGAATATCAAATACTCGTTTAATTAATTCACTATTATTTCCTCCTCCTAAAAAATAAGAATAAATTGTTGGTTAGGATTATTAAATAGGTTCAATTGGAGTTATTGATTATAGTTTAGTTATTGATAATGTATGTCTGATATTTTTTTAGACTTTTATTGGAGGAGAAGGAAGTTCAACAAAAGATTTATCTTACTCCTTTTATCTCTAAGTATCTTTTGATAATAATTTGTTTTTTTATTTTAAAATCTTTTCAGTCAATTTATTATTTTCTTTATTTTATTATTCTTTTTCTCTTTCTTATTCTTTAATCATTTCTAATTCTCTCAGTTTATCACGACTCTTAGAACGAATATGATTAAATTTATTTTTTTCTAACTTAATTTATGGAGTTTTCAAAGCTGGTAAATTATCTGATGTTTAAGGTTAAGAAACTTATATCTTAATTGCAGATTTAGCTTCTCTTTTCTTACCTTTTTTGATTTCATTTTATATAAATTAATCAGCTAACACTTTAGCTAATTCTTATGGGCTTTTAAAATTAGGTAATTTAGCTAAAGAACTTGTGAAAAAGTTACTAAATGCCTTACTCTCTAAGCTTTCTTTAACTCTTTATAACATTTCCCAGTTTTCAGATTGTATTGTTTTGCTTTCTAAAATATATATTCATGTATATGATACTTTAAATAAAGTTTAAATCTATCTAAGAAGTATTTCTATTTGATCTTATATTAACTAGACTTGGTAATTGATCTAAACGATTATTTTATTGTTCTTCACTCATGAGTATTTATTAATAAATAATTGGTTTAATTGTTTGGATAAAAAATCACGAATTATCGTTGCAATAAATAAATAATTAATCAAAGCTAACTAACATATTCCCATAAGTTTTCATCATTCGAATAATTAAGAAATTGATATTTAGATGGTGATTTTTATTGATGGAATTGTCGATCAATTGTCAATTTAAATGCATCATCTATTTTATAAATTTATAAGATACCTATTAATCTTGGAAATAAACTTCCTAATAATTTACTAGTGACTTCTAAACTAGGATTTGTATTCACTTCAATTAACCATGGTTTAAAATCAACATCTAATATAAAATCCATACCAAAAATCTCAAAGCAGTTTTTTCTTTTATATTTATTAATCTTTCCTTTAACACTTGTAAATACTAATAAAGAAATTTATTTCAATTTTTGTATCACCTTTTTATATATTAAATTAATTATCATACTTCTTTTTTGAAATCTATTTTAAAATACTATGAAGCCTAATCAAAATTATATTGATTTCCTTCCTCAGTTTTTCCATACTAAGGATGAGTATATTAAACAGCATTATTTGTTAAATGAATATAATTTGATTATTTCTTAACATCAAATGTTTCTGTTGCCAATCTTAGTTACCCTTCTCTATATAGTAAATTATATTTATACTTAAAAAAAAAGAATCCTAAATTAGATGTTATCAACACATATGCTCTGATATCAAATTTCCTTCCTTTAATTAATAAAGGTTTCTCTATATATTTCTAAATTACAAATTATTCTGTCATTAATGTATTTATATAAATTATTTTTGTTACTATTTCATTTTTTTCATTTCTTTTTACTTCTAAAAGATGCTCCTTATAACCATTCTGATATCTATTATAAATATCAATAATTTCTTAAAGATTTCGAACAACATGAATCCCTCTTCCTTAATTCATATTCGATGGTTTGAATATCCATAGATTTTCACCAGCAAATAAAGTAGGATATTAATCCATTTTACATTCTAATTAAGTCCCATACTTAAATTAATATGATTTTATTGTTTTATCTAACTCTTATAATTAATTTTAAGGACAATAAGATCTATAGAAAGTTAAAAACTAAAATAAACCAGCTTTCAAATTCTAATTAGTACATTCTATTGCAAAACTTATTGGAATGTAATCTTAAACGTTAAGTTAGTTTTTCTAATTTTATAATTCAAGCATACTTCACAATATATCTTAAAATTTTAAGCCAAGTAATATTTATTTGAAATTTCAATATGAAACTCAAAATGATTAAGCATTTATGGAGTACTATCTTTGAAATTGCCAGCTAAAGTACGATATTCATAACCTTTTTCTGTCTCTTACCATTTAAAATTTATATTTTTAAGAGTAACATCTTTGACTTAAACCCAGTTTTATCTTTCATCTAATAACTATTTTATTAAATCATGATTATTTCCTTCTCCTAAATAATACAAATATGTATAAGGAACTGATCTTTTAGGTTGAGCCGATAGACATTTTATAGGAGGTTACACTGATAAACTTCTAGGTAAACTATTTTGCTTCTTAGGAACTGGTGGTAACTTTCTTTATTATGATTCCTTTCTCTCTTTCTTTGCTTTAAATTATGCTTTCGCCTTTTCTATTGCATCTGTTTCAATTTATTTGTAAACTATATTTCTATTTTTCTTTCTCAAATTATTCTCTGTTGAATATCTAGGTGGAAGCTAAGTACTAAAATATTATATTGCAAGTTTCTAAGCAAGCTCTCTAACACTTTAAGTTTAGAGTTTGTTAGAAGAGGTTATATATTTATCAAAGAATTAAGAGAAAGCATCTTAATTTTATTATGTAAGTTTTTATGCACTCTACATTTAATAAATTAATATTCTTCAATTATGCTGTTTATTTTATGATAAGAATACTGAGTATTTTTATATTTTATCAAATTATAATAATTGTGGAAATCTTCTATTTTGTTAAAATCAATTCTTTAAATAATATTCATTCATTTTTTTGTTAAATTAATTATTCATAAAATTTCGAATTCTATTAATTACAAAAATATTTCATTTTACTATTGACTCTCAAAAAAATAAGATTAAAAACCAATAAATTATTCATTACTTTAATTGATTTTTAAATCATCTATAGATTTTTTTTAGGGATTAAATTTGTTAATTAAATAATATTTAATAATTGATTCATCTAATTATAATTGTAATTATCATTCAAAAAGAAAAATAAGAACAATATTTTTATAGAATATAAATTTTTAAAAAAATTATTATAAATTGCTTTTTAAATGATAGAAATAATTCAAAAATATATATTAATAAATTAATGATTGATAATTATTTATATGGATCAGGCTCCACAGCTTCACATACTAATTTGTAGAGTCAAAAAATATAAATTATTTAGAAAATAATTGGATATAATCCTAAATTAGATAAATCTAAATTGAATTTAATTCCTTTAAGAAATATATTACCTGTTTCTATAAAATAACTGGATTTTATATTAACTAATCTAATTTAAAGTAATTTCATAAAATAACTTAGTTATTTTGGAAACTATTAAAAGAGATTTAGAAACACCTGATATTAGTTTAGACTAAATAATGGTAATTGAATAAAATCATGAATGTGGGATTCCATTTATATTTAGTAAAGAAGACAATACAACTGCTAGACAATGTGAAGATAAATTATGCAATTAATTTCAAGTTTTATGTAATTCTATTACTAAATTTTTTAGGTGAATAATTAGGATTTGATGAAGAATTTGCTAATTCTATTAGTTTGTAATAATTTTAGGATAGGCTTCTATTGAAAATTAATTTTTAATAAGATGCTTTAGAAGAGAATAGCGACACTTTATTGTAATTATTACAAATAACAAAATCATAACCAATATTTAACAATGAAAATACTTATCTTTATCCAATATAACCTCCAAGTTTTATACTTAAAAATCTAAATGAAGATGAAATTGTTGTTAAAATATCAAAAATACTAGATGAGGAATTTTATGATTTACGAGAAATATCAATAATTGAAGAATTTAATAACAAACATCTTCCACACTTATATGGTTATCTTAGATATTCTGACATAATTATTTTGTTTATGAAAAAACATGATTGTACATTTAATTGGATTGCAACTGAATTATTTAAAAAAAGAAAAGAACTTAAATCAGAATAGATTGAATAAATTATATATAAAACTTATGGAAGTATGATACATGCTTTGAGTTATATTCATTCAATAGATTTAATTCATAGAGATTTAAAACCAGAAAATATAATGTTTGATTTATTCTAAAATACAGAGGATATAGCTGAACTTTAACAAATACCATTTAATTGTGTTTTGATTGATTTTGACAGATCTATTTTAGTTGATAATGTCCATTCTAAAAAAAAATCTTAATATAAAGGAACTCCATTTTATAGACCTCCTGAAGGAATACAGGATAAATATCATTCAAGTTATGATATTTGGTAGTTAGGATTTATGTGGTTTCTAATATCAAAATAATTCTTCTACAGAAAAAATATACAAAAAAGTTCTGATAAGTAATTATATGACAATATTTGTATTATGAAAACAAAAACGTTTGAATTTAATTAAAAGATAATTGATTTATAAGAATAACTTTAATCAATAGATACGAGAAGAATTGACGATAAATAGAAAGAAAAAGAAAAGAAAACTTTATAAACTAATATTTAAATTTAATTTGATTAAAGGAAGCAGTTATACAATCATTATATTTAATTAATTGATGATCAAGAGAATTTTATTACATATAAAATTCAACTTTAAAATCTAATTAAAAAAATGATAGATTTAGAACCTAAAAATAGAGCAACTATTTATGAAATATAAGCAGTATTTAATACACTAATTGATTGAATAAAAACTTATGTTTTTTAAATTTAAATTATAATGATATCATTATTTCTAAATCAATTATTTTTCAAGTTATTTATATTTTGTTGTTTTTTTTCCTTCATTTAATTAAAAACTATTGAAGTGACTGGGTTAGGATAATAGTGAATAGGTCATTTCATTTTTGATTTATAATTAATCTAAATATTATAGTCTTTCCATCACTCTTCTTTTTTCACTTAGAAATCTTTTCTGTCTTTATTCTTATTAATCACTTATTTCAACATAACCTTTCTTCATTTATAATTGATTTCTTCCATCTTTAAATCTTACTTAAACTTCTGTTTTTTATTAATTCCCAGGATTACTAACAATAAACATTCCATTATAAACTAAAGGTCTTCTTTCAGTAGTACCTTCAGAACCAAATCCTTCTTCACTTTATAATTTCTTTACAATATAAGATGATTCTGAAGGATCACCAAAAGAAGATTATTATTATAATTTTTGTATTTCTTCTTTCATTTTTCTATTCTCTTATATTATTTTTTCTACGTCATCATTACTAAGTTATATCTCTCTCAATCTTTCATTTTCTTCTTATATTTTCATCAATTTAAAATGTAAATCATTTTAGTTTAATCCACTTCTCTTCATATTTAATAATGATTTTAAATAGTCAATCTTTAAAATATTTATAAAAAGATACCTCTTTTATAAGTTTATTAACTAAAACTTAATCATTAGCATTAAATTTATTAGGTTAAATTTTTATAGTTACATTTTTTGCTCTTTAAGCAAATTTTAAACTACTAACAGTTTCATCTATATTATATATATTTGGGGCAATATTAACTATAATATGTGTCATTGTATTTCCACCTAAGCTATCTTATAATAATCTTGTTAATTTTGATTCTCTATATGGAATAGGTAATTTTTATTTATTTTTATTATTTTAAGATAAATTTTAAATAACTTTACCTAAAGTAGTTAATGATTAATTAATATTTTTTAATTCAACAAAATGATCATTTGAAAGTACTTCTAATTTATTTATTTTTTCAGATCCAGCTAAATCACAAAGATTTAATTTGGATTTAAAAAGAACTCCATGTTTATCTACTTTATTAGTCTCAATAATCAATTAAAATATAGTATGACTTCTACTAGATTTTAAATTCATAGTAGTTTAACGAACAATTCTATTTCTTTCTCCTCTTTTCATTAATGTTAAACAATCATGATAATTATTGACAGCATATTCTGTTAAATTCTCTAAAAATAATTAAATCTATATACTAAAATTTATGCTTACCCACATATATTCCATCAAGTTTGCTTTCATGTAAATTCAATTATACAGGTACTTTATGATCTTATAATAAATCATAAATCTTTTCATTATAAATCTAAAGAAAAGAACAATAAATATAAAAATTTTTTGGTAAATTATCGAATAATCCAAAGATAACTCTAGGTATAATCCCAGCAAATGAAATATCACTTTTTAAATCAGCACAGTAAGTTGCTTAATGGTTTATACTAAAATTCATTTATGATTCCCAATCACTTCCAAACATTGTATATGTTTTACCTTATATTAATCAAATATTTTACCACTCCCTGTTTAACCATATGCTAAAATAGTTCCATTGAATCCATCAAATGCTTATTTAATACATTCATTTAGATTATTATAAATCTCAACTTATAAAGATTAATCATCAAAAACTCTATCAAATTCTTACTTTAAAATTTATGTTGATTATTCAAACACAACGAACTTTTTCTAAAATAATATATAATATTGTTAAATTTTACATTTTCACTTTTTACAATTGTCTCTTAACCTTACTCTTTCTTAAGCAAAGGACGAATTCTTATCGATACTTTTATAGGCTATTTTCTTTCCTCCTGAACCTATTTACTTGATTATTTGGATTGGTACATTATAATAATTTTAAATTATTGATTATTATTATAATCATTCAATCATAGATGTCAATTTAATAATAAATCAGAAAACTAGAACAAATTTATTGATTCCTTCATTATTTTCATATATAACTCCTTCAACCATATAAATTATAAATTTTTAATATATTATTTTTGTTTTTCAACCATATGTGAAGTAGTAAATATAGTCTCACTAATTAAGGATGATGATTACTTTATAAAGTAATCAAAATTAAGATTATAATAAATACATTACATTATAAATACTATAAAAAACAATGAAAAGTATTCAAGGCGAAAAGATAGAGATCTAACTTCATTAAAATAAAAAAAAAGCATTTTAATCACTGGAATAAAAATCTAAGGTAAATCAGATTTTCAAATGATGGCTCTTTATCAAATAGAAAATTTAATTGACAGAAGCTAGTTTTTTTTACTAAGAAATAATATCAAATATTTAAAAAATAAAAACAGAATAACAAATAGAGGTTTAGATTTTTTAACAATTGAAAAAAAATTATAAATAATAATCTGAATTAAATGTAGAAGTATGGTAAACGGTTTAAAGGTATTATTATCCCTGTACCTAAAATAAAAGGAGAATTAATATTAATATAACAAGATGTAAAATTACCTGACTATTGTAAATTTAGCCTAATAAATAATATGGAAACATTTAAAAGAATGAATAGATCAAATCAAGAAATTAAGAAAACATGTTTATTATTTAACATGAAAGGTTAATTTCCATCAGAAAAATTAAAAATCTTTATGGAAAATATCAAAAGATAGATAAAGAATTATTACTTCTTGTTAATGGTTTTGGTTGGAAATTACGAACAATAAGTCTTAAATACCTATGAAGTAGAAAGGATTTTATAAATGTGGCTAACTGAATTAGACGATTATAAATTATGATGATAAATAAGTTTAATAAAATTACAAATATTATTTTTTGTAAATTTGATTAATATGAATAATTTGATGTTGAACAAATTACTGGTTTGAATAAATTTGAAGAAAGCAACTTTTAATTCGATTAATTAAAATAAAAAGAAAAAAGGACTTATTCAGAATTTTATAATTAATTAAAATAACTTTGCTAGTTTCATTCAGCTTATTTATAAGATATATTAATATCGGCTAAATAAATAAAAGGGAAAATTATTATTAGATTTTGCTTAATCAAGATTGAATATATATATTTTTTTTAAGGAGAAAAGTTTTAAAACTTTATTATTTTGTTGTTTTTATGCAATTGTTTTTTTATTTTATTAAATTATCCAATTTTAAACCCTAATAAAGCTATCATTCATATATATATTTACAGACTTGAAGATTAATAAGTAAAAATTCTATGTAATTAATAAGCAAGGTTTAACAATTTCATAAATAATTTAACACTATTAAGGATTACTCGATAAAATTTTGAATCAATAAAACAAAAAACGTTGTCAAATCTTCATCTTTTTTACTTTCAACTACCTCATAAAAAGTTCTTAATATATCTTAATAAATTGAAGATTGCAACTTTGAATGTTTCAATTTAGATAAATTACTTTTTTTTTTGAATTATGCTTTGTCACAAATAAAAATTAGATCTTATTATGATTTTGTTATTATTTGTTAAATTTATTATAATATTTTCAAATATCAAAATTTCCTTTATTATAAAAATTATAATATTTAAATTGTAAATTAAACTTTTTAAAAGTGAATTCATAATTATTCAAATTATTTTATTAATAAAATGGATGTTCAAGCAATTCATTTTAAGTTATAATTCACGTCTATTAAATTTTTAACAAGAATATAAAGTTTTAAATGTAATAAATTTTAATATTAAATTGAAAGTATCATGATAAAAGACTCGAATTTATCAATAAAGTCTGTTTTTAACGATGATGTAGAATTTCAATGGGAATCTAGTTAATCTAAGGAATATAGCACTACTTTAAAAGGATTATTCCATATTTATAAAGAAGAGAAGAGTCATTATAAACTTTTAGAAGTCTCATTTAGTTTACCTTATCTGATAAAATAGTCTAGAAAAAAAGTATATTAATATTTAAGGTTAGGGTTTAAAAGTTCTTGATATTACTAATGCAGTAATAGAGAAGGTAAGAAACAATATAGTGGGAGAAGGATTATTAATTAAGAAAAATAATTTAAAGTTTTATATGTATGGTTAGATATAGAAATGGATTGAATCATTGTAGGAAATTTGCATTTAAATTAACTTTCATGAGGATTTCTTTTTATATAGATTAATTTCTAATAGTTAACAATCAAAAGTATAAATATTTTTTTTAAAGGCAGGTGTATTTTGCAGAAGATAGGATCACTAAGATTGATTATGCAATAAAAGTATTTGAAAAGAATCAATTTGAACAAGAAATTGGAGCCAAGGCTTTGAAACAAGAGATAGAAATTTTAAGGCTTTTAAAAAACGATTATTTCACTAAACTATTAAAAACATATGAAGGAAATTAAGCAGTTTATTTAGTATTTGAATAGTAAAAGGGAGGTGACTTATAGAGGTTTTTAAAAGAAAATGATAATACTTTACCAGAAAAAACAGCATTTCAAGCTATAAAATAATTGTTAGAAGGAATAAGTTTAATGCATAACCTCAATTATATGCATCGGGATTTAAAACCAGAGAATATATTACTGAAAAACAAGGATTCCTTAGAAGATTTGATTATAAGTGATTTAGGTTTGGCAGAGAAGGTTAATAATGAAAAAAATTAATTATTTACTCTTTGTGGCACTCCAGGTTATGTGGCTCCAGAAGTCTTAAAGAAATAACCGTATGATTAAAAAGTTGATATATATGGAATAGGAATAATTCTATACACATTATTAACAGGGAAAAATCCATTTTAATCAATTATTAAAGATGAAACTCTTGAATTAAATATGATTGGAAATGTAAATACAGATAAGATAAACTGTTCTGAGTTAGGAAAAGATTTATTGAAATAATTATTGTAATTATCTCCAAATAGACGACCTAATGCTTAACAAGCACTTAGACATTAATATTTTAGAAATTAATCTTCACTACAAATATTCCCAAAATAAAGCATTATTATCTCTAAACCAAAGTTTGATTCTATTCATAGTGAATAAGTCTCTCCTCTAACACCAAATCTCAATTTTGATAAATTTAAAGCTACTCAAAGTAAAAATTATCTTTATATTAAAGTTTAACCATAATATCTAAGATAAGCCACTCCTAGATTAGATATTTATTAAAAAAATAATGCTAATTTAATGAAAAAATTCAGAAAAGCTTCGTGAAATGAATTAATTGAATTATTTAAGATGAAAATAATATTATTATGTATAAATAAAGAATTACTAATTGTATATATTATTTTCAAAATAAAATACTTTATTAAATTTTAATAATTAAATGAATTCGATTATAAAAAGATTTAAAATCTTAAAAACCTTATATAAATATTAAAAGTGTTCAAAGATATTAATAATTAAATTATGTTAAAATTGCATTTTTTGAGAGGATATACATTCTCAGTTAGGTAAGTTCATACTTAAGTTGCAATCGTCGGAGGTGGAACAGCTGGTTTAAATGTAGCAGCCCAATTAATAGCAGATGGACATGCAATTCCATAATAAATTAGAATTTTTGAACCTATGAAAATGCATACATATTAGCCAGGTTGGACAATGGTTGGTATGATATAAATGTAAAAAAAAAGGTGGTGGTTTATATGACATCAATAAAACCTTGTAACCAATGGAAAAAGTTTTACCGAAAAATGTAATTGTTTCAGATAGTCCAGTTACAAGAATAAATCCTGAAGAAAATTAAATACAGACATTTGATGGAGAAAAATACACTTATGATTAATTAGTTGTGGCTACAGGAATAAGAACAGATTTTGATTAGATTAAAGGTAAACTTCATAATAAAAAATCATTTTAGGAGCAAGAAAATATTTAGAAGACCCAAATTCTCCAGTAGCATCAATCTATCATTTTAAATATGCTTCAAAAATGAATAGATTAGTTGATGAATTTGAAGGTGGAAAACTTGTATTTTCTGAACCTTAAATGCCTATAAAATGTGGAGGAGCTCCATAAAAAATAGTCTATTTGTCTCATGATAGACTTAGAAAGAGAGGAATCAAGTCTGACATACATTTCTATAAAACATCTGCACTTATTTTTGGAGTACCAAAATATGCTGAAATTTTAACAGAGGTATGCAAGACCAAATAAATAAATTGTCATTTTAAATAGAAATTGGTTGAAGTTTAAGATCACATTGCCATATTTGAAGATTAAGACACAAAAGAATTATAATCTGTACCTTTTGATCTTTTACATTTAGTACCACCACAAGTATATAAATTAATTAATTATTTTATTATAGGTTCCTGGTAAATATATTGCTGCTAGTGGATTAGGTGATGCTGCAGGATATTGTAATGTACATCCTGGTACTTTATAACATATAAAATATAAAAATATTTGGTCATTAGGGGATTGTTCATCATTACCAACATCTAAGACTGCAGCAGCTGTTATGGCTCAAACACCTGTCTTAGTCAAAAATTTGATAAGAACTTGGAAAAAAGGATTAGAACCTCTTCCAGAATATTAGGGTAAAAATATTATATATCGATTCAGGTTATACATCATGTCCTATATTTACTAGTCAAAGTACGTTATTGTTAGCTGAATTCAAATATAACTCTGAATTAGATGAAACATTTCCTATATTTTAATCAAATGAAAGTCGATTAATGTTTTATTTAAAAAAGGATTTCTTTCCTTTTGCTTATTGGTATTTTATGGTTAAAGGTTTGTGGGGAGGAAGAGATGGATTTAGATTTTTTAAAGGAGCTTGAATATCAAATTTAATCTAATAATTATATTTATATTATAATCCAAGTTTTCAATGATCTAATAAAACATTCAACTTCAATAAAACTGGCCCAAATAATTAGATATATCATCTCTCTATAGTGAAGATAACAAATCATCTCATATCAGTAATCATGTAAATCTCTATTATACCCAGTTAGATAATACTTCTAAGATAATTTCACCACTTTAATCTGTGTCAAATTCTCTTATTAAGGAACTTACCAAATCTGAATGTTAAAACCAAGAGTTTATGAAAGGATTAAGTGGATCAAAATACTTATCATCTTATCCTCCTAATTTTGAAAATGTTATGAATACCAATGGATTTGAACCTAAATTTCAATAGGAAATGTTTAAACCCATAATTGATACTAAAATTTTATAAACCATTTAAACTATTTCAGATGAAGAACATTAAACAATTAATTTAGATTAAATTTATATATAGCTTACTGAAATTGAATCAAATTTGTCATAAACTAATTTTTAGATATAATTATCATCTTTGAATGTCATTTTTGAAAAAATATCAGAATAAATTAATTATAATATCGAGAATGAAATACCTTATTAAAAACAAATCATATGCTAACTTAGAGTATCAGTATTATTATCTAAAATCTATAAGTAAATGGGAGATTTTAAAAATTCCATTTATTGGTTAAAAAGAATTAGAGAAAATTATAGTGTTTATGATCCTAATTTTACTGGTAAAATAATGCTTGAATTATCAAAATTATATTTCTTAAATTTTTAAATAAGAGAATCATAAGAAATACTACATGAAGCTTTATTATACTTTGAAAAAATCTAATGGAAAGCAGAAATAGCGAAAACTTTACTTTTGTAAGCACGTATGTGTGCTTGGATGAGTATTAATTTTAAAAAAATTATTATTAGATAACTTTGAATTAGCAACAAAATTAGCTTATGGAGCAATCTCTTTATTAAGGGAAACATTTATCAATGATGAAACCAAATTAGATCAAGCTTATTATATCTTGGCTGAATGTCATTATGTATCTAAGAAATATGAAACAGCAAAAGAGTTTTTAATCAAAGTATTACAATTAAAATTGTAAAGTGGAAAAACAGAATATCATTATTCTTTACTTGAAACTTACAATTTACTTGGATTAATACATGCTTAGATATAGGATCTAAAAAATTCTTATTTTTATTTTTGTTAAGCCTATAAATGCATTAAGTAAAACTATAATAATTATATTTATAGTACTAATTCTATATAAAAAGGACAGATTTTAAATAACATTTCTGTAATTTAAAAATTTCTTGGATAATTAGAATTAGCAGGAAAATGCTAGAATGTAGCAAATAAAATTTATAGTACATTCTTATCAGAAAATCATCAAATATTTAAAAGATTAGTACTAAATTCTATTATTGAATCTTTATAGTGAAATTATTTATTTATTTTTCAAACCAAGTTTATTATTTATTAAGAGAATTTAATTATTTAATATAACTCTATAATTTAAATTTTATAGAATGAATCAATATGTTAAAAAATGCATGAATTTCTCTTTGTTTTCAAATGTTGAAGAGGTTGGTCTTCCTAAATCTTTTCTGACTCCTGGTTTTATCAAAATTTCCATAAGTATAGGACCATCATTTCGATTTAACTATGAAACAAAATTAATTAATGAATACTCTCTCCATTCCTTAAATAATTTCTGCTTTTGTTTAAGCTTAGAAGGCATCTTTATATCCACATCCCAAAGCAATTTAAGTAAAATTAACTAAAGGATTACTAGTTGGTTAAGCACCAACAGAATCATGTGCTTAATTGTTAAACAAAATATGTTTATAATTTATTGGGCCTATATTACCAATTTAAGCTAATGCACCCATATGCATCATCATGGCACCATCTCCATCTAAACAAAAAACTTGTCGACTCTTTTTCACTTAAGCAATTCCAAGTGCAATACTGGAAGCATGACCCATTGATCCAACTGTTAAAAAATCTTATTCTCCTGTTTAATTTAAACGTTATCTTAATTCAAATAATTCTCTACTCAAAAAACCTGTGGTACTAACACAAACATCTAAAGGTCTTGTATTTTATATGACTTCAGTTAAAGCTTCTTCTCTTGTTAATTGATAATCATTTTTAGCAACATTCTTCAATTTATAATTAGTGAAGCATTATCTTTTAACAAGTAAAGCATAAGGTCCATTTCTAAACAAATATAAATAAATATAGAATTACCTAGTTTTCATAGAATAGAATGCATTATCAAGTGCTTCTGCAGCTCCTTCAATATAATCTGGTAAAACATCATATTACATTCCCATCTCAGTTAGAATACCATTCATTCTTTTGCCTTAAACTAAATGTTATGGTTCATCTTTTTTTCCTGGTTCTCCTCTCCACCCAATTAAATATAACATCGGAATTCCATAAACTTTAGGATGAGCTAATGACATATAAGGATTAACAATATTTCCAAGACCACTATTTTGTAAATAAACACAAGGAATTTTTTTAGTTGCTAAATAATATCCAGCAGCCATAGAGACAGCAGTACCTTCATTAACAGTAATAACATGTTATCCTGGAAGGGCATTATCCTATAGAATATTTGATGTATGTACTTAAACATATGCACAGAAATCTTTTAATAAAGAATCAGGAACTCCTGCGTAAAATGAAACTCCATGCTTTGACAATTCTTAGTAAAATTCTGAAGGTTCAAGAAAATCTCTTTATAATTCAAGATACGGTGGTTCGACTGGTTCCCTAGATTTTGTATTAAAAAATCTCCTTGCAAGTTAGCGGCAAAACATATTTTGTAATAATATTTTAATCAAATAAATCTAGTAAATGCTCTCCTATCTTTTTTAAAATATTAAATAATGTATTCTGCATTGAACTTTGGATAATAATTCCTATAGGAACATATAGTGTCTATTTCAATTAACGCTTGTTTTTTCTTTTGTTCTAATCTATTAACAATTTCATTAACAATATCAAATTCATGATTGATATCCTATTCACTAATCTAACTTTAATTATCAAGCATGATATCGCCACTAAAAGATTTGCTTAATTGATCAATTTCATTTTTATCAAAAGATAATTCTTATTTAACCTATTGCTAAGCTTTTTGAATTTTAATTAAATTTAAATTATCTTTGCGAATATTGTTTCTTAAAAATGGTTATCTGTCCTATTTATTATTCATGATCCTATTGATTAACAATATTTTATTAGGATAATAATGTGATTTTGGACAATCATTAGCTAAATGACTACTTGATTAACAACAAAAACAACTTAGGTTAATTAAATTATATTATCCTAATAATATTTGATCTCTCAATTAACAGAAATATTAAAAATCAAGAGGAAACTATTATAATAATTATATAAATTCTAATCTCTTTAATTTATATAATTAAGATATAGTTGTACTCTTTGCTGATAAAGTTCTTGAATTTCCTGTTAGAAATCCTAATTCTCCAAACATAGAATCTTATTCAGCTTAATAGAAAACCATGTCTTAATCTTCAAATTGGAGATACAATTATATATGTCCTATACTTAAACAATAAAGACAATCATCATCATTATTTCCATTCAAACTACATAGATTTTGTTTAAAAATCATTTCTCCATCACAATACATCTATTCACTTATAAGATATGCAATTTTCTTTTAAAAACTTTTAAATTATTATCAATATCAATACTCTAAAGAAAATTAACTTGTCCAAAATGTTCTCTTAAATATTAAACCATAGGATTGCATAATTACTTCATCCTTTAATTAGGGTCCCAATTAATTTATTATTTCGATTTATTCATTAAAATCTCTTACTTTTTCGCTAAACATAAAACTAAAGAATCTTCTTACTTTTTATTAAGTTTCCAAATCAATCTATATAGATAATAATTAAATTACATTTTTGTCTTTCATAAATCGATTTATATCTGTCATTTTTTTATCAAATTACATATTATGATGAGTGATTTCTGAAAACACATTTTAAAATGCACTTACAATCATAGCAAATATAACACAAGCAAAAATCATAGTTATTATTGATACAAATATTTCTAAAGGATTCTTTCCTGTTACATCTCCATATCCAACTGTCAACATAGTTGTTAAAGCCCAATAAAATGAATATTCATATTTCACAATTATTGGTAATGAATAAATATCATTTTATAATCCAGATTAAATAAGCCATGACCCATAATCTTGTCTTTAATTTATCCAATAATCTCCAGCTGCATAAAACAAGCAAGCAAAAAAATTAACCAAAAAAAATATAGTCAAAATTAATTTCAATATTTAATAGAATGCTCTTAATTTTCTTTTTACTTATAACAACTATTCCACTTAGGAATCAACTAAAGTTACATAATAATATTTAAAATAAAAAAAATATGGAACCCATATAAGAAAAGCATAATGATCTCGAAATGCTACTTATAAAATTAATGATAAGATTGCTATGATATCAAATAGAAATTCTTGGGTTACATACCTAACAAAAATACTATGTTTATCCAAAACCAGCTATCCTTTATCATAATATCCAGTATTTAAAGTCATAAAAAGATCAATCATCAAAAAAAATATCATTATGTATAGAAATACAGCAATATTTTCAATCCGCAAATTTTCTGATAGAATCTAATTAACTAAAAATTCAAATTACTTCATATCCAAAAAACATAAATACAGGTATTAAGTAAAAATAAATTATTACTATGAAACAAATAAATAAACGCCAAGAAAATATTGTCCAATGATCAGGATTAAAAGATGGGAATGTATTAAAATAAGCTTCAATTTCATTTGTATAGCGTAAGAATTTCTTTGTTGTTAAAGGAACATCTTCAAGTAATGCACTATTTTCATCCTATTAAGTGTAGTTAAAAGTTTGCATTTACACATTTTTACTTATTCTTCTAGTTTCTGGTTATTATTTTTTAAGCAAAGGTTGTTCCAAAGTTATGAACATTATAAAATAATAATTAATATAATCTTAATATTCTTTATTCATTCATTTTTTTAGTTAATAATATTGTTGTCATACGTTAGAAGTTTATGGATATTAATATTATTGTATTGATGAAAAATTCATTATTATACTTAAAATAACAAGATAAAATATATCAACAAAAGTATTTTCCTAAAAGCGTTTGCAAAGAATCTAATGAAATTGGTTTAGATAAGATTTCATGCATACCACTCTCATGAGCCTATTTGGCATTCTCTTATCCATTATATGCAGAACACATTACTATAACGGTACTTTATTTTTCATTACGAAGAATTTCTGAAATCTCTAATTAATTTATGCATCAATACTTCACTACTAACAACAAATCCATTCTTTCCTGGCATTTCAATGTCCATAAAAATCAATCTAAAGATTTTACAACAAGTATTGTGTAATTTTTGTTTGACTTTTCTAATTGCAGAATCCCCATCATATGCACTATCTGCTTTCCATCCATAGGCTTATAATAATGCGAGTAATGCTATATGATTAAAAGGTACATCATCCACTATAAGAATCTATGGACATTTGCATTATTAATTTAAAAACATTTTTGAGGAAACATAAACTTTTTAAACTGAATCTTTAGTATTAGAACCATTTTCATCTATGTCTTTTAAAGATAATCCAACTTCTTGAATTCCTGTCTTCATTTGTTCGTTTATACAAAAACTTACAACTGTATAAAATCCTTTCTCACTTTTAATTTGTAATTCTCCATCTCCACTTAAATATTTTACTATTCCTTTCGATACTCTTAGACCCAATCCTAATTTATTTGAAACATTTTATTATTATTATAAACGATTCTACATATCTAACATTTATTCACTACTTATTCCTTCCCCATTATCCCAAACAGAAAAAATATGTTAATTATCCCTTTTTTTAACTGAAAGTACTATTCTACCACCTTACTTTGTAAATTTAACTGAATTATTCATTAAATTTACTAAGATTTAAGTAATTCTTATTTTATCACTGTAAATTTGTAATTAATTATTAAAATTTAAGATTAATTCAATTTATTTTTATTGACATTCTGATTGAAATAATTCTTTTAAATCATTAAATAAGTCTTTAACATAGAATTTATCTAAATTTAATTTAAAATCTTAACATTCAATTTAAGCATAATCTAATATGTCATTAATTTATAATAGTAATCTTTTACTTGATGTAATTGCAGGCAATAAAAAATTAGAATAAAGATTCTCCTCTATTTTTTAACTCAAAATTTACAATAAAGGTAAAGAACAATTTAATGGTGTTCTTAATTCATGANTAAAATAACAAGATAAAATATATCAACAAAAGTATTTTCCTAAAAGCGTTTGCAAAGAATCTAATGAAATTGGTTTAGATAAGATTTCATGCATACCACTCTCATGAGCCTATTTGGCATTCTCTTATCCATTATATGCAGAACACATTACTATAACGGTACTTTATTTTTCATTACGAAGAATTTCTGAAATCTCTAATTAATTTATGCATCAATACTTCACTACTAACAACAAATCCATTCTTTCCTGGCATTTCAATGTCCATAAAAATCAATCTAAAGATTTTACAACAAGTATTGTGTAATTTTTGTTTGACTTTTCTAATTGCAGAATCCCCATCATATGCACTATCTGCTTTCCATCCATAGGCTTATAATAATGCGAGTAATGCTATATGATTAAAAGGTACATCATCCACTATAAGAATCTATGGACATTTGCATTATTAATTTAAAAACATTTTTGAGGAAACATAAACTTTTTAAACTGAATCTTTAGTATTAGAACCATTTTCATCTATGTCTTTTAAAGATAATCCAACTTCTTGAATTCCTGTCTTCATTTGTTCGTTTATACAAAAACTTACAACTGTATAAAATCCTTTCTCACTTTTAATTTGTAATTCTCCATCTCCACTTAAATATTTTACTATTCCTTTCGATACTCTTAGACCCAATCCTAATTTATTTGAAACATTTTATTATTATTATAAACGATTCTACATATCTAACATTTATTCACTACTTATTCCTTCCCCATTATCCCAAACAGAAAAAATATGTTAATTATCCCTTTTTTTAACTGAAAGTACTATTCTACCACCTTACTTTGTAAATTTAACTGAATTATTCATTAAATTTACTAAGATTTAAGTAATTCTTATTTTATCACTGTAAATTTGTAATTAATTATTAAAATTTAAGATTAATTCAATTTATTTTTATTGACATTCTGATTGAAATAATTCTTTTAAATCATTAAATAAGTCTTTAACATAGAATTTATCTAAATTTAATTTAAAATCTTAACATTCAATTTAAGCATAATCTAATATGTCATTAATTTATAATAGTAATCTTTTACTTGATGTAATTGCAGGCAATAAAAAATTAGAATAAAGATTCTCCTCTATTTTTTAACTCAAAATTTACAATAAAGGTAAAGAACAATTTAATGGTGTTCTTAATTCATGACTAAATGAGTTTAATAAAGCTTATTAAAATTTATATCTGAAAGTTAGTTCTTTGAGTTCTTCTTTATTTGTAATATTCTCTATTACAAATAAATATACTGGATCTTTAGGTTTAGCCTATATTTTGACTTCATAAACTTTTATTTAAAAGTGTTTCTTTTTTATTTTAAGATCTTAAACTACATGAAATTAGAACATATGAGTAGTTTCGGATGCTTTTGATTAACTATCTTATCCATTACTCATTTATCGATGAATATGAGATTAAAATTCATTCATAACAAATTAAACATATGAATAAGTAGCTTCATCTTAAATACTAGATTGAAAAGACTCCCTATTTTTTAAATTGACTTTTAAACGATCAGAAAGCCAATTGGTTTAATTTAAGATTCTTCCAGAGCCTACTTAATAATGGTTAGCAGAACTTTATTTAAGTTTTCGAATAGGGACTATGGGAGATTTATATTTAGAATTGAGGTGAGTTTTAAAAGAGTTTAGCTCAGCACTATAAAAATAATATAAAGATTTACTTAGATAATAATTAATCTAAGGAATTAACTATTTAATCGGTTGACTAAACCATTAAATAATTTAATAGTTTTCCATTATGATGGAGTACATGATAATTTTTATCGATTAATGCTAATCCATAAGGTAGACAATTTAGAAGATCTTCATCTAAAGTAAAATTCACATTTTTTTCTGGAGGTGGTGATTTCTCATCTAATAAATCTTATTATTAATGATCTCCATAACTTAAATGAGCATGAGGATTTGTTTATTTTTATGAAGGAGTATTTGGTATTAAAGGAGGTTTTAGTTATGATAATTTGTCTAGATGTAAAAGTGTATGGTTGAGAGGTTACCATAGAACAAACAAAATAAATTAAAAAGTAGCAAATTAAGAATAAAATTAGATCATTATCCTTACAGAAATGTACAAGCAGAGTAGGTGTGTTAAGATTTAATAACATTTATTGTTATTTTTTAAAATGTTTTCAATTGACAGTAAGTAGATTAGTAGAAAGTAATTGTTTATGTTGTGAACATTGTGAAATATTATTTCCAATTAAAAAATAATATGAAATTGTACAACTGAGTTGATTATGTCCTCTCTCTATTTTGAATATATGAGACAGAAAATTACTAAATTCAATATTATTCCAATTGCATTCTCAATTACAATCATCATATCCTTACTCTCTTGATTTCCAGCTTAAATCAAACTTATTAAATTTTATAACATCAATTAAGTCAGCAATAGCTTTGTTTTTAATTGCATTAATATAAATTTGGATAAAAAAATTAATTATTCAAATTGTATGACTTTTGTAGAGAAATGTTAATTTCTAAATTCTAAAATAAACAAATACTGATCTTCCATTAAGAAAATTAATAAAAAAAAAAACTATTATTTTTAATTTAATTCAAAATGAAAAATAATTATTCAAATCTGTTAGAAGAAAATACCAAATTAAAACAGAACATTGTAGAATTGGAAATGACACTTTCAGAATTAATTCGTTAAGATTCTCTAATTGAGAAATGGACTGTGATGAAAAATTTTGTACTTGTTTCTACAGAAGTTGAAAGATTATCAAAAGCTTATGTTGCTTTAGAAAAGCAATATTAATAATTATAGAATACTAAAGAATCAAATAATAATGATTCTAAAATTAAGTTATTTATAACATAATTAGAAGAGTTAAATTAAATTATGATAACACAATAGAAAAGAATTGAAGAGTTGAATAAGAACAATCATTTATAATAATAATTGGTTGATGAAACTAATTAAAAAATGGAAGTAATATAAGAAATGAATAAGCAATTAAAAAATAATGAATCAAATATACAATTAGAGAAATAGAGTTTGTAGAAATAATTATTGGAATCTAATAATGAATTGAATAATGTAATGTAAACATTAAAAGAATGTGAAGACATGTTTAAAAATACATTAACTAAATAAGAAACAGTAATTGAGAATTTATCACAATAAAATAGTTTTTTAAATAATGAAAACCTAAAGAAAGATAAAACAATAGAATAATTAATGAAGAAGAATAAAGATTTGATTCAAGATGTAGAAAGAATAGATAAAAAATATATTGAATAATCAATTTAAATGAAGAAAGTTTCTAAAATGTTTGAATCACTAGAATAAGAATACAAAAACTATTAGTAATAATAATAAGGTAATCAATCAGAAGTATTAATAATTCAATATCTTAGTTCTACACATTAAGTAAAAGATTAGAGCATAAAAATGAAATATTAGTTGAAATTGAGAATAGATTCGACAAATTAAGTATTGTGGCTAAAACTTAAGAGACTCAATTAAAAGAAAATGAACTCAAAATTAAATAAATGAGACAATATATTATGGAATAATAAGTACTTTTGGATGAGTTAAAAAATACAAGTAAAACTAATAAATAGGATAATGAAAATGAAATTAAAGAATTGAATTTATAAGTTAAGAGACTTTAAGAGAAGTTAAATGAAATTACTCAGGAATCAGATCATAATAATAATTTGAAAGATAAATTTCAATAGTAGAATGAATTGAAAGACAAAGAAATTGATAAATAAAATAAATTAATTGAACAAATGAAAAATGAATAAAAATCATTATAAAAAGTTGTTTAAGATTTGCATCAAACTCTAAACATCTAAAAAGAGCTATATTAGAAAGCATAGGCTGATTAAAATAATTTGAGAGAATAACTACAAGCCTTAAAGGAAAATAATTAGACTTTGGATTTACTTAATGTAGAGGATTAATGTTTATCTTTGAAAAATGAATGTTAGTAATTAAGAAATGAGGCTTAATATTACAAATATTAAAATTATCAATATGTATCATAGATTGAAGAACTGAGACAAACAAAAACTTATCTGAGTAATTTATTGATGGATAGAAAGTATTATTGAAAATTTATACTATTAATTATTTATGAATATTTATACTATAAAATTTATTTTTAAAGATTAGAATTTAATGACAAAAACTTACTATCAAAATTCTTTTGCGTAATCTATCGTTAATTTATAAAAGATAAATTTATAGATGAAATTTACTCTTTATTCTGTTTTTAATTCAAATTATTAAGCCTTTTATATATTAGCGTCTTAAACCTTTTTTCTTAGATTGTTCTCATCTATATTTATTTTCCTTATTAGAGGGTACTTTATATTTAGATAATTCATAACAAATTAACTTTTATATTATTATAGTTTTTTTGAGGAGAAAGAGTTTTAAATTTCTTTTTAGTTTCACTTATTCTATAAAGAAATTTTTTAGTTTAACAGTTTAAGATCTTTCATTTTTTTAATAAGTTCTCTATTTACATATTAACTTTAAAATTAAAAAAACTTAATAAATCTATTATCATCTTTGAAAAATATTATTCAAATCCAAAGTAGTTTTATTATTTTTATCAAATAAAAATTATACTTTCATGAATTCGTTATATATTATTTTATTTAATATGAAAATTAATAAGTTTGATAATATATTTTCCAGAGTTTCATAATTACAATTTGCTGTATTTGCGATATTTTAAACATTGTTTTCTGTTAATATCTTTAAGAATTCTTCATATGTTTATAAAACTGAAAATAATTGAAATTAACATCAAATTATTTTACTTATTTATTAAAAATGTTATTTTAGTATCAAATAACTACAAAAAATTCGTTATATATAATATTGATAATGAGAGTCAAATATTAAAATTACTTCATAAAATAATTTTATAATATCAATTTAATGAGTTATAAGTTACTTATATCTGATTAATATTAATATTATTTTATAATTTCTTATTGAAAATATTTCTAAATTAACAAGAATAGAATGATATAAAAATTTGATCATTAATGTTTTTTAATAAATTATATAGTAATTAAATTCAATTTTTGTTCGTAGAATATTTATAAAATTTGAAGTACTTCGAAAAAAGCACTTCAATATTAAAATTAATGAGTGAAGAAGTATGCTTTACAGAAGTCAAACAAAGAAATAGTAGTAAGCATTTTCCATTGATCGATCTAACAGAAATCAAACCATAAGAGAATTTCTTAGAAAGCTTATGTAAGTACATCCTCGTTAATTACTAGTATAAAAAAAGTATCAACTAAACAAAAAAATATAATAATACACTTTAGGAAAGGTCTATCTAGAATCCAATAATGAAAAAGCTATCTTTAGAGTTTTTTAGGATTCTGATCTTAACATTTCTTCGATATTTTAAAAGAAATTAAACAAAACATCTGTTGATGATGATGTTATGACTACAAGTTCTTAAATTGCCAATGCGAATAGATAAAATAGGAAGGATGTAATTTTTAGAATTTTTGAGATTGAAAAACCATAACGTCCAAAATAAATTCCTTTAGAAGAAATGGAACATTCTTTATTTGGTTCTACATAAGAAAGCAATCCTTTTTTGACATAATAAATTTAGATAACCAATGCAAGTAAATTATTTTTATCATAATGAATATACAATTAATTATAAAATACTAAATTGTTGAATGAGTCAATTTTATGAAAACCAAAGTTCCAGTTAAACTTAGATTAGGTATTACTACCAATGCTATCTAAAGACAGAAAACAGCTTTGGAAAATATTATCAATTAAAAAAATAAACCAAAATCAAAATAGCCATCCAGAAATCAAATTCTTATTAAACAATCTAAACCTTAGACCTGCATAGATATATCTTAGAATAATATTTCTAGTCCAAAATAAGATTAAAATATAGTTAAAACATCTTTGCTTTAAGATATTGGCAATATTGATTTAGAAATTCAAAAAATGACACATGAATATTAAACACCTGTTAATAAAACTTTGATTAGGAATTCTAATAATGAATTTAATAATATTAAAGTTATTACTCATCAATTAAATAAAATAGATGTTACGAAGTCAGATTAGAAAATTTTAAATTCTCATGATAATTAATAAACTAAACCTAATCAATTTTCTGAAATTTCATATTCAAAATTAGCAGAATCTATGAAGAATTATTCAAACTAAAAAAAAGTAGTTGAAGTTAAAATTACAGATAAACCTAAAATCAAACCCTATAATATTCTATCAACTAAAAATTAATCTGAACTCCACATTAAATAAATTAAAACTAATGAAATTAATAACTCATAAAATTTAATGAAGTAATTTCATTTTTTTCATATTTTAGACCTGTAAAGACTAAAATTGATAGATTATCTTCAAAAATTAATTCAGAAAGAAATAAACCTTCTTAAATTAAACCAATTTTAAAGTAGACCTCTTTTCATGCATAAAAAATTTGTTCAACTTAAGTTAATTTGAATCCAAATGTAATTCAAATCTTATAATATAAGATTTCTAATCCTGTGTATAATGAAATTAAGAATAATATTAATGATGATCATAACTTAGATAAAGCTGTTAAAATTTATAATACTTTAAAACAACTAGTTAATTAAAATTCTATATTTCAACATAAAGTAAATAAATAAAAAGAACATAAAAATCAAATGCATCTATGAATTTTGACATGATTTTGATAATATTTCATTTTTAAAATTCTGTTTTAAATAATTTCTAATTTTATTTTGATTCTAATATTATAATATATTTATAAAATATTGTCCTAAATTATGAGCTTTGGACGTTATCATCCCTCTAAGTAAAATTTTGAATCTGATAACAATCATTGCAATTAAAATGGAAATAATCATGTACGTTTAAAATATGCACCAATAAAAATTATTCAAAATAAAGTAGGAAATAATTAAGAGAAAAGAAAATATCCTCCATTAAATTTGCGCTTTTAACCTGCTGACGAAATTCCAGTAAAATTATAATTTAAGATAGAAACGTTAAGATTTAACTGTGACCATTCCTCTAAGTTTTCTATAATAATTAATTCAATAGGCTTATTCAAATAAATAATTAAGGAGAATTAATAATCCTTCAATTAGAATTGAAGAAAATAGAAATGATGCGGTGGAAGAGTTAATAAAATAAATAGAAATTTAATAAAAAGGAATTTACTTTATTGATGGTATTATAATATTATTATATTTTATAACAGAGGAATAAAAAATTCAGAATATGCTTTTATAAAACCATATGAATTATATGCTTGAAAATGTAGAAGCAAAAGAAATAGTTGATAATTTCTTTCAAGAAAATATTAACTTAAAACCACATTTCTGGAATTGGCTAAAATAATTAGAAGTCAAATCTATTCAAGATATGTATTTTTTATGTCATTGTGATCCAAAAGGATAATAATAATGCTCAGATATGTTTAAATTATTATTTTAAAAACTCTCTCTAGAATTTTATTCTAAACATGCTTATGCGTAAATATTAAGAAGTGATTTAACAGAGAAATTAAAATATTTATCCTAAATTGGAGAAATTTTTAATAAAATAGCTAAACCATAAGAGTTTTATTATTTTAAATCAAGATTATATGAAACTACATGAGCTTAAATTGTTTTTCTGTATATTAGTTAATAAAATAATATCAAAATACGTATCCTATTCCTTAAACAGACAATAGAAACTATTCTTTTTTATCAGTTTCTTATAATTCTATTTAACATTCAGGTAGGAATTATCTGATGACATATATAAGAGAATGGGTGTGTAAAGATGGTTTTCCAATTAAAATTTCAGATTTTCCTTCTGCTAAAGCCATTAATAAAATAAGTTAATCTTAATGATGTTCATCAAAAGAAGTTTAATTTTGTAAAAATTATTTAGCTTAATTTATTACCTGATTAACTGTTTCATCAATAGTTTTGTCTTAATCATTAATAGATGTAAAATCATAAGAGTTTTTAGATGAATGACATAGAAGAGTTACTCCATAACATTTTTTAAATTTTTTTGAATTAACAACTTTTATATCACTTTTGATGGGTAAATTATTATTTTCTGAAAATTCTTTTAAATTATTGATGATTTAATTATTGAATTAAATAATTGCAGATGGAGATGGAATAAGGTAAGTGCATGTTAATTCATTAATTTTAGAATACTAAATGTTTACATAATTCTTGAGTTTTTTATTGATAGGTTAAATAGAAACTCTTACTTCACCACCACCTTAAGGATAATAGCCTTCTTTTAAAACTTCTAAATCAATATAAATTCCCATTTCTTAAATAAGTTTTAAAAAAACATTTTTCCAAGCTAATACAGTTGGACTATGATTTAAGTAAGTACCTCCTTAAATAGCCAATTGAATTGGTTTTTCAGAATTGAGTGAAATTGGCAAAAGAGATTACAAAATTAATGTTATACTTTAAGCAGTTGTTGCTTTACATATTAGGTTTTGGGGAATGAATTTTTCTAATGGTTTAAATTTCAATTCTTTTGAGCCTAAAACAACACCTTGAATATCAGCTTTGGCAAAATTACAAATCAGATTTATTTAACTTAAAAGCTAATTATTGATTCCTGGATTAGGTCGATTTGATCTAATATTAATAATTTAAAATTCCTTCTAAAAAATTACAGATAGAGCTAAAGCTGATCTAAGCATTTATCCTCCTCCCTCATATAATGATCCATCAATAATTGTAATATTATTTTAAATCATTTGTAATAATTCTTCAATAATTAAATTTATGTTTAAAATATAAAATAAGATTTTTATTAATTCATATCTAATTAATAACGCGCTATGTAAATGTAATCTTTTTGAATCATTTTATAAATATATATATCAATGGATTCTAAATTTGATTGTAATTAAACCAAAAAGAAATATGCTATAATAACACATGCTGTTAGGATGGCATTTATAAAAAGAGTTCAATCAAAACAAACAACTATCAAGTAAGCAGCTTAAGAATTTGGAATTAAGTTTAGCACATCTAAAGCTATATTATAGACTTACAAATAAGAAGGAAGAATAGGAAAGAAAAAAACAAGGTTAAGAAAGGGCCCTTCCAAAAATTAATCAAAACAGGAAAATCAAGATCAAAAATAAAAAATAATTGATTCCAATGATTAATAATCACATTCAAAACCATTGACAATCGATTTAAATTAGTTGGCTCTTTAGAAGTAATAAGCCTTATAATTTCAAATATTTTAATTAAGTTTGAATATGAACCCATATTAACTTTTACACTAGTAAATATTTATCATTAAAATTAGAAACCTCTGTTTTCAATAAAATCTCTAACAAGATCCTATTCTAAGCCTTTTAAATTATTAGGCTATGATGCACAATACTTTTAGAACACGAACTTTCTCAGAATAATCTGGAAAGATACTGGAATAAAAATAAATGATAAATCCTATTCTATATAGTTAATGTTTGAGTTAAAAATTGAATGAAATAGGAACAATTTGAAGGACTTCAATTGAATTATAAAATAATGTATTATAAATTGACATTCATTAATTAAATCCTCTTTTTACATTTATTTAATTCATAAATTATTTTTTTTTTTTTAATGGGAAGTGATTCGTCAAAAATAATGAAACCAGAAGAAATTGAAAGCCAAAATCCAGTAGTAGTTTACGGTTCAGATAATTGCCCATATTGTTTTAAAGTTAAAAAGATTTTTGAAGAACTAAAAGTTCAGATTGATTATAGGAATGTTGATGAGAATAAAAAATATGATGAAGAAAAATAAAAATTGATGAACTTTTTAAAATATGATACTATTCCTTTAGTATTTATAAAGAAGTAATTTATTGGTGGTTGTTCAAATGTTAAAGAATTAGAGGCAAAAGGTGAACTCTTAAGTAAATTAGCATGATTGATGTTAAATACATATAATAATAACAATAATCATTTTCATTTATTATATATTAAAATTAGAAATAATTATAATCAATTAGCTACTAGTCTTGCAAAGCTCAACTAATCTAAATTTTTATTTTCTATTTATTCTTCTTTTGATATAATAAAAATTTAGTATGAAATTTTCTTTGTAAAAACCAAAAATAATTTCTCAATATTCTTGGGCATTTTTTTTTTAAATTTAACCTAATCATTTTTAATAAGAGGTATAACTTCCTTTAAATAATTATTAATAAATTAGTGTCGTTATTTTATTAAATATGAAACACATCTTAAAGAATCAAATTAAGTCCAGCTTGACTTAGATAAATCATTATGATATACCATCATTTGAAAATATTCAGAAGAATAGATATGCAAACAAAATTTTATCCAATAGCGAAAATAAGATTTCATTTTTAAGTAAATTGAAAAAAATGAATGTGAAAATCATTAAAAAATGAGTTAAGTCACTTAATAAGAGAAAGAAAATAATAAAGAATTTATCAAATCCAAAATTACAATTTAATTCTTAAAAATTGGTGTAAAAACCATTCTGTAAAACTGAAAACATTTTAGCAATTTATACAAAAAAAAATAAGAATAATAATCAAAAGAAATAACCGAAAATAATGTAGATTTGAATTAATTATGTAATTAAGAAATTTAGATTGGAAATTTTAAATTAGCATCAATATTGGGATAATGTTCTTATGCAATAGTAAGGTTATATATTGAAAAAAATAGTTTCGTTAAATATGCTATAAAAATATATGATACAAATAAAATAAATGACAGTCAAAAAATGAATAATAAAAAAAGAAAAATTTCAATATTAAAAAGAATCAATCATAGTAATGTCATTAAATTAATTTATACTATTGAGAATAGAAAATCAGTATGAATTAATTTACAGATATTTCATAAAAGGAATTTTGTTAGATCGAATTCTTTCCTAGAATATTCTTTTAAAGGATAAAATGAAAAAGAATTGTATGAAACAATACAATAAAATAAAATGAAGTTGCCAAACGAAATGAATTAAAATATTGCTTCCATAATTAAGGGGTTATTTAGAAAAAAATGTTAATTAAAGGTTACTATAGATTAAATATTATATAATCCTTTATTTAATAAACTGTAAATGTATATGCATTAAATTGATAAAAGTAATCAGCTATCAACTTTCTGTTTGAAATTAAATTTGAGATGATGTAAAATTGTCACTTTTATGGAGAATCTATATTATAAAATTTAGAAATTACATCTTGATACTTTTTTTTAATATTTCTCCTTAAATCAGGTAAAGTAGATTTAAAAAAATAGATTTATTTTTATTTTAATTATCTTTCTCTAATTAAATTGAGTTTTTCATTAAATTTTTCATCTTAATTCAGATTTTTAGGAACTTTTGTTTAAGTAGGTGGAAAATTGATTTCTGGTTTATATGAAAATTGAGAGTCAATTTCTTATATTTTTTCTAATTCTTTTTTTAGATTAGCATCATAAAATTGTTATTTCTTTTTCAAAAAGTTTTCCTGTTCACTCAAGAAATGCTCAAATTATTCTGCAGTACTATTGTATTCTTAAATATAAATAAATAATACTTTTAGATAATTCTAATTCTTATTAGAAAGCCTTTTCTTTTTCATCAATCATTTATTTTAATTTTGCATTTTTTAGTTTTATTTCATATTCATATCTCAAATGAATTGGAATTGATGTATAATCAGATTTGCTACGAGTTTATCTATGAGTAGATTCAATAGATTCTGATTATATTTAATTACTCAATTTATATTAAGTTGACTTATCATTTATATTTTCAGGTTTGTCTTCAATTTCCTCTTCATTTTCTATAATAACTTTTTTTCCTTTCTTTAATTTTTCAAGTTTTATTAGAGATGGATAATCATTTGATATTTAAGTGAATTAATGTTTGAATTTAATAAAGCTATTCAATTCTAAATGATGCTTTAATCCTGAATCAAATATTTTAAGAGTTTCTTTTGTTAATTCAGGTTTGTCACTAATTTTATTCTTTTCTTCAATTTCCTTTTTTTCTTGTTCCTCTCTAATTTTCTGTTCTTTTTTTTTCCCCCATTTCAGTAATCTGTCTATCACTTCTTGCTACTCAGATTATGACTATGCTTGTTTATTTTCAATAGTAAACTGAGATACAGTACTAATTAAATCCTTTTCCTTAATATTATATTTCTGGAAAGGGGATATACTATGTGTTGAATTTTTGAATTTCTAAAATACTATAGATTATTTCTTATTTACATTATGATGAAGAATTTTTAGTGTAAGGTGAAGCAGATGTCTATGTTGTACATTTTTTCAAAAAATCTTAAATAAAAAAAGCTTTTACTTTAACTTATTTTTGTTTCTTCTTATTCTTCTTTAATAATATCATTTTTTTATAAATTAGATGTCTTTTATTTGAAGTAAGATTATTAAGAAACCTTTCTTAAATTCATGAAAAGTAATAAAATTTATTATTAATAATTTAGTTACTTAATGTATATTATTGCTTTATTTAAAATTAAAATAAAAAAAAAGAAAAGTTAATATATTATATAATCATTTTTATTTCTTTTTTTAAACTTCTACATCTTTTCTGAATATATATATTTCATAACATCTGCTAAACCATCAAATTTAAATCAAATTTAGCAAATATATTTTGAAATTAACAAATGCTTATCCTTTTGCAATCAAATGTTTTTTACCAATTCATAAAATTTATATATATAAATTCTTCTATTTCATTTTTGTAAATGATCTCTAATAATAAATCTCTTGCAGTATGACCAATTAATGTAAATTTTTTTTTATTTTATTTTCTGAGTTTGTGATTGTTAAATTAATAAAAAGGCTTAAATTGAATATTTTTTTTTGCAAGTGATGAGTTAAATTTAGTTTTGAATTCAATTAATAAGCCTTCAAGTAAATATTTAATCTAATTTTCTACATCATATTTTAAAATTCATTTGTGATATGGATTTTGATTGTAAATTAAAGAATGAGATAGAATCATAAATATTAAATTATCTCTATTTGCTGAAATCTATTAGTCACAAATGGAGAGAAATTAAAAAATTTTAGTTCTTTTTTCATATCCTGAATTTAATAATATCTAAATAAATCAGTATATAATTGTTAAAATTTTTGTTTTGCAATTTGAGGATACAAAGAACAAATAACAAGATTAAAAAATTGACCTTAAATTAATTACATTTCCAAATTATAAAAAATTCCAAAATTCATCAAATAATATTTGGCCATTTCTTCTTTGCTGATTTTTTAATTCAATTATTAAGCTACATATATAAAATACACATCCACATCTATCTTTATTAAAATTTTTAAAAACTTAATTTAACTCAGTTTTGCTTTATCCTTTCATTTAAAATCAAAACATTATTTATAAAAGATAACCAGTTATACATAAAGATAAATAAACATAAAAAAAACATTTTAATTCAATTTAATCATCCAATATGAGGAACTTAAATAACTTGTCCTTTTTAATTATGAAAAATTCTCACTCTATCTATCCTATAATCCATAGTTACAATTGAACCTTCAGGTAGTACTGATATAATTAAATTTGGTTGGTCTTTTTTTATTATTTGAATAGCTTGTTAAATTGATTTTCCCACACATTCTGGCCAAGATGTTTTTTAATTATTTTTAATCCCATTATAATTTAATTTTATATTTGATATATTTGGTTATTCTATATCTTTTAAGCCCAATTTAATACTAATTTCATATATCTCTTAACCTTAATTTAATTTGATTACATCTTAATGAACTTTTGCAGCTTTATTAAAATTATATAATTCTTCCTCTTATATTTAATCATATGGTCTAAGAGCAGCATATAAATAAGTTTAACATGCTTCATTTGGAGTGAGTAGAAATGGAGACATAATAAATTTCATTATTTAAACTAAAAATCTCAAAATGAATTAATTTTTAAGACTTTTTTCAAAAATTTCTGTTTTTACAGCTCCAGGAGCCAAAAGTAATACTTTTATATTTTTGTTTTATTCTTTGAGAAATTATTATAAAAATAAAGATGAAGATACTTTGAAATATTAACTTATAGCATATCGATAATCTAGATCTCCTTTAAATGCTTTAATTATATCAACTTTATCTTTAATCCAAGTATACATATGACTAACAATATTAATTATTCTTCCTTTCTCATTAAATAAATCTATGAGTTAATCTGTTAATAAAACCCAACCTATCTAATTAACTTTTACTATTTTTTCAATGCCATTTACATATTCTATATCATAATCTGCAATTCCTGCATTATTAATAAGAATATCAAGATATTTAAACTACTTTTTAAATTATTCAATAAAAGATAATATACTTTCAGATTTCTCTAAGTCTAATTCAATAAAGTATAATTTATTGTTTTTTGTTTGTTTAATTAATTCTTCAATTATTTTTTCAGTTCCATCTTTATCCCTACAAGCAAATATTACAGTAGCTCTTAAATTTGCTAATTCTTTAGCAGCTTCTAATCCTATTCCAGATGATGCTCCAGTTATTATAATAATTTTATCCTCAATAATTTCATAATTTCTTATTTCTCCAACCATTAAAGAATGAATTATTTTACCATATATTAGGTAAAAAATAATCCCAAAGAATAAAATAAATTTTTTTCCTTTCATAATATAGTTTAAATAAAATATTGAAAATTAATTCAATAACAATTTTTTTCTATTATTTCTCACCTTAAAATCACTGTTATTTCAATTTGCATTTTATTTTATACAAAATTAAATAAAATATGTTGGACTGAATACTTTGAAATGAATTATTAAAACATTCAATTTAAAATAAATATTTCTTTTCTTTGATTATATATACTCTATAAAAATGAAAAAAATTTTGAAATTAATATTTCTGTCACTATTTTGTTTCATGCATTTAAAATTAGAATAAATTAGATAACTTTTTTATTAATTATGTATAATATTATATTTTCTATAAATTAATTTTTGATAATCAAAGTTGATAATAGATGTTATAATAATTAATTTAAATAATTAATGTAATAATCACAATAAGCTCATACAGCACCAATTCAATCTGCTAGTTATACAGTGACTCTATTAAAAAAATAATTAAAGTGTAATTGAATTTACTTATTTTAGAATTGGAGGAGAGTAAAACAATAGAAGGTGTTTCAGTTGGTTTAGAGGGAAATAGTTTATATTCATGGAATATTAGTTTTGCTGGTCCTTCAGATACATTATATGAAGGTGGATATTTTTAAGCTTTGATGAAATTTCCAGAAGATTATCCAAATTCCCCACCAACATTTAGATTTTTGACAGAAATGTGGCATCCAAATAGTATTTAGACTATAATTGACATTAGTATATACTGATGGAAGAGTTTGTATTTCAATTTTACATGCATAAGATGAATTTAATGATTAAGAACCACCAGAAACAAGGTATTCTCTAAAATCATAATATAAGATGGAGACCTATTTTAACACCAGAAGATGTCTTAATTTCTATAGTTTCAATGTTATCTGAACCAAACATCAATTCACCAGCCAATGTTGATGCAGGAATTCAATTCAGAGATCGACCTGATGAATATAAGAAAAAAGTGAGAAAATTAATTGATAAAGCATTAGAAAATTTATGACTGCTTATATATTAAAAACAAATAAATAAAAATAACATTTAAATTTCATTTCCATTTCTTAATTAAATTTTTTCTTAGCTTTGATAAAAATTCCATGTTTTGTTTTTCTGATTCAAAATTAGAATGATTAAGGTCAATAGAATTTAAAAATAAATCTATATTCTAATAATAATAAAATTCTTTTTATTCTGGACATTAGATAAAATGAAATTAAGGACTTCCAAAAAAATTGCATTTCTTACAAATTAATTCCCCTAATGAACTTATCATAAGTGGGCTCTAACAAAAATGAATTTATTATTAACTAGTTTTGTGATAACATTTGCTATTTAAAGGACAATAGGCAATAAAGTTTATAAAACTAATTTCCTCGGTTAAATCATTAAACTCTATTTATCTATATTATACCCACTATTATTGACAATTAACTTATAAATTGCTCCAAAATTCAGCAATTTATTCATTAATTGTCAAAGTTGATAGATGTAACCAAAAAGAGAAAAAAAAATCTTAATAATTTTTAAATTTATTTTTCTATCTATTTTAAGGGCAAAAGAATGCATAATCTTAAATTTATTATGAAAATAAGCACTATTAACACATAACATAACCTTTTGAATTTATATACAATTAACAATTGCATTAATGAATTTGCATAATTATCTATGCTGAACATAAACATTAAGGAGGACAAGCACATTTTAAAGGTAATGCTGTTTTCTTATCAACATGTACTATTGTTTTATAAGTTATGCTATGAGGAATAGGATGAGATTTCTTTTCAATATATTTTGTACTATTTGGACTTTGTATACAAGGGTGTGAAATTTACTTTTAAATTGCTGAGTTTAGTATCGCTTTTTCAGAGTTTAGAGTTTATTGAGATTAATAAAGAAAATATGATTCTATACCCAATACATCCTTTTTGCTTCCAATTTCTTAAGTTTGATCATTTGAGGTATTTAAAATATCATTAAAGTCTTTCTTATGATCGGAAAAAATTCTAGTTCTAGATGATAAAAGTACTGTTGGTAATTTTTTCAATTATACTCCCCCTTATTTATTTTACTTTTTATTTTCTATTTGAAATTTACTTTAAAATTAAATATCAGACAATTAGAATACTTTCTAAAAATCTTCATTTGATTATTACTAAAATATTAAATATTTTCTATTTATTTCAATAGCCGAGAAAAGTTGCTTTATTAAATTATCATTCGATTTGATAAATTCTTAAATTTCTAATTCTTTTTAATCCTAATTTTCTTTAACAATTGATTATATTAAAATAATATTGTTTTTTCTAATTTTATCAGTTTAATATATTTCTTTTTAAATTGATTCCATTTCTAATAAAATCTCATCTATTTATGTTTAAGTTGTTTTTAGAATATTAATAAAATTTAATAATGATTATTAAAGCAATTGCAACTGAGGATCAATTATACTATTATTTGAATTGAATAATGATAATAAATTTTCTTCAATATTTTATAATTGTTAAATTGTTGATTTAATTGAATTATGAAAGTTAGGAATCTTATACTTATTCTATCCTGTTAAATATTCAAGAACACTTGAATTATCTAATTTTTATCCAGAGAATATTAAATTATCATTCAGAATAGAATTTATAACTGTAAAGTAACTACTATTCTTAGTATGTTAATCTATAAACTTAATAAATTGAATTTCCTCTTATTATAGTTATTCATAATTATTTATGTATTCTTATTACTTTTATAATAGTTTTGATAGGTTTGAATTTTCAGTAAGATCATATTCTTTTTTAATTTTAGTCACTCTTTTTTCATTTTCTAATTTTGTTTTCCTCATTTCTTTTTGTTTATTTTTCAATTCTTTTTCAAATATCGTTGAATTTATCTGTAGGGATTTCTATATGTTTTCTTCTAGTTATTTTGATAACTCAGATAATCTATTTTATCTATCTTAGATTTTCTAAACAAATGGTTTCAATTCTTGATTAATAAGATTGGATTGAAAATCGGAGTCGATTAGATTCTTGGAGTACATTTTTAATTTTTAATTTTATGTGATAAACTTTATATATAAAATAAATCATTTCCATTTTTTATTCAAATTAATAATCAATGATTATAAAAATTAATTACAATCATTTTTTTCTTATCTTATCAATTATTTTATATAAGGATCAATTGATAAAATAAATTCTTCAACACTCTAAAATGCATAAAATTAATTATTTTCATGGCATTAAATTAAATGATATTAAATAAACATTGAGTACTGACATCTTTTACAAATAACATCTCCATAATTAGATAATTATAATGGAGTGTTACATGTAGAATGTATTTGAGGGAGAAGACTTTTATGATTGCAAAAGCTTTGATTGGGACAATTTGATTGAAAATTTACAATTATTTCATCTTATTTTATCGAAGGCAATCTTGGTGACCCATTTTACCATTATTATTTGCAATTTATAATTAGACCGATCCAAAAATCTACAATTTATTAATTTAAAGTCAAACTTATAATATATTTCCAAAAAGAATGAATAAAATCATGAAATTATTTAAACTTATTTTTAGTCTTATTAAATTAACAGTAAAATTGATGTTCATTTATTTAAAAAGATATTTAACAAACTTAACATAATAGAATTCCTTTTTAATTTATATACAATTAATTGTTGCATGTGTGTAATTATTCTTATATATATTATTAACATAAACATTCAGGAGGACAAGAACATTTCAAAGGTAATGCCGTTTATTTTTCTGGTAAAATTTAATTTCTAAAATTGGGTGATTAAGAAGTTTATTTAAAAATAGATGAGAATGATGTAATGTTATTTTCATCTGTTTTGATCGAGCCTAATTTTTCTACTTAAGGTTTTCTTCTGAAGTAAATAGATTTTTATATATTATAAGTAGAAGGCTCTGTTTAAATTTTATCATTTTAATATTTTTTATAAGGATTTTAAATATTAATCTTTTTTATTGAAGTACTTGAAGGTGTTTTAGAATCAGGAGTTAAAGAGAATGCTTCTAATTATAATCTAAATTATTCTATGCTATTATTTAAGGATTGAATTAATGAATTAGATAATGAAATTAATCTGATTATATTTTCTTCATAATCTTTTTTTTAACTATTTCCTTATAATACAATTTATGTATAAGATTTATAATTTTTATCCATATCAGATTTTAATTATTCTAATTAAATAATTTCTGCACATTTTTATTCTTCTTCTTTGGCAAAAGAATTTTAGATATTTAATCTCATATTTTTAAGGTTTCTTTAACTATTAAGAAAGTCAGATTAAAGATCAAAAACTTCTTATACACAATCATGATTAAATTATTACAGTTATCTGATTTATTATTTGAGGGAAGTGAGTTTTTATGATAAAATAATTTAGATTTATGAATTTTCAGATTAGTTATTTAAAATTTATTAATCACCATATTCAATTTTTGTAATGAGTGTGTTGACATATGAATTTAAATGAGACATTTTTTAATGCTATTTAGTGTGAACATTAGGAGATTTTAAAGATAAAAATGTTTACTAATTAATACATTCATTATCTTTAGCTAATTCAAAATCAGATAATGATTAATGAACACTTTGCAAAATTAAAATGTAATCTCCATCAATTTAATCTCCAACTATTAACTCTTCTAATTTAGTTTTTTCTTAGGCTATTTTATCATAATATTTTTGAAAACGTATGAATACATTGACTATTTTATTTTTAAGTTCCATTTCTAAATTGTTGTATTCTTCATCCTGTTTAGCCTTTTACTCTTCTGACCTTGATTTTAACTCTTAAAGTTCGATTCTTTTCTTAATAATATCATCTTCATATTTTTAATAACAAATTTTGATGATTTTTTACACAAGTTCACTTTATAATAATCTTGTGTCATTATAAGATTTTTATTTATCTTGAATATTCGTCACAAGCTTCTTTAGATCTTCTTAATAAAGTTCTTTTTAAAAATCTAAATCTAATATTTATCTAGTATTTGCTGATTATTGCATTATAAGTAATTTAAAAATAAATTGTTATTAATTTATACAATAAGAAATCACTGGAGGAATAACGCTACAGAATAATATAAGATATTAAATGGTAACATTATAATTTAATTTAACTTTTGTTAATGGAAGAATGACAACTATAAACAAATATTATTATTATATTTAATTAGATATTGATTGAATTTTTTAAATTGAATATAAATAATTATAAATCTTTAACATTAATAAGTATAAGTAAATAAATGTCGACGAAATTAAGAGATTTGATAAGAAATATAAGATCATGTAAAACAGCTGCAGAAGAGAGAGCATTAATAAAGAAAGAATAAGCATTAATAAGAGAATCATTTTCAGCAAATGAATCAGAATATAGACCTCGAAATGTAGCAAAATTACTTTTCATTTCAATGTTGGGTTATGAGACTGATTTTGCTTAAATGGAATGTTTACATTTAATAACAGCTAATTCATATAATGAAAAGAGAATAGGTTATTTGGCATTAACTTAATTATTTAATGAGAAAAGTGAAGTATTAATGATGGCCACAAATCGTATTAGAATAGATTTAAATAATCCATCTAATTATATAGTATCATTAGCATTAATGGCATTAAGTGAAGTATGTACTAGTGAAATGTGTAGAGCATTATCAGGAGAAGTATTGAAATTATTATAGAATGGCACAGCATATATAAAAAAAAAAGCAGCTTTAGCAAGTACTAGAATAGTTACACGTGTTCCTGAAAAAATTGATGAATTTTCATAAAAAGTTGAATTATTATTAGATGATAGACATCATGGAGTATTAGTTGCCTCTTTACAATTAGCATAACATATATTTGTCATATAACCTGATTAAAAATAACGATTTTAAAAATTTGTATAGCCTATGGTTAGAATATTCAAATCTATTTATTCAACATATTCAGCTGAATATGATATAGGAGGAGTATCAGATCCATTTTTATAAATTGAAATTCTCAAATATTTTAGAATCATGTGTTAAGGAAATTTATAATTATCTGGAGAAGTTTCAGATATTCTCACTTAAGTAGCAGCTAATACAAATAATACTAAAAATTCAGGTAATGCTGTTTTATATGAATGTGTTAAAACCATTTTTGGAATTGAATCCTCTAGTACACTTAAAACTTTAGGAATCAATATTTTAGGTAAGTTTTTATAAAATAAAGATGCTAATAGTAAATATATCTCTCTTTATATGTTATAAAAAGTATTAAAACATGATCTTTAAGCAGTTCAAAAGCATAAATAAACTATTCTAGAATGTTTAAAAGAAAATGATAATTCAATTAAAACTTTAGCATTAGATCTTCTCTATGTAATTACTAATGAAACTAATGTAAAAGGCATTGTTAAAGAGTTATTAAATGTATTACTTAGTCTAACTGAAGAGGATGCTGATTTTACTAAAGAATTGACTAATAAAATTTGTTAAATTGTAGAAAAATACGCTCCTTCTAGAAGATGGTATATTGATACTTTCATTAAAATTTTGATTTTGGCTGGAAATTATGTTGAAGAAGATTCAAGTTCATCTTTGATTCATTTAATTATAGGTACTCCTGAATTATAAAGTTATGCTATTCATAAATTATTTTTCTCATTATAAGAAAACTTAAATCAAGAAGGATTAGCAAGAACAGCAGCATATTGCATAGGAGACTTTGGTCATCTTTTATTGAAAGGAGATGCAACAGCAGTTGACAATACTCCAATTTAAATAACAGAAGAAGAAATACTTGATTTACTTAAAAAATTAATAGAAAAACCAAATTAAAAGAATGTAATCAAAGAATATGTTTTGTCAGCTCTAATTAAATTATATCCTAAAGTCAGCAACTCTTAATAACTAATAGCAAACTTAATATAATCTTAGATTAATTCTACATCAATAGAAGTATCAAAAAGAGCTTCCGAATATTATGGTTTATTAGATTTACAATGGGACTAACATAGAGCTGGTATTTGTGAATAAATACCTCCTAGTGATTCCCATAAATCAATATATGAAAATAAGCCAATAGGTGATGTGGAATATGATGAATACCCACCAGCCAAGACAGAATTAGAATAAGCTAAACCTGTAACCAATAATGAATCAACACGAATTTATGGTTTTGATATTGATAATCTTATAGGAAATCAAGATTAGAATTAATCTAAATAATAAACTTAAGTTACAAATTAATTACCTGGGGATTTATTTGATCCATTTGATATAACATTAAATTTATCTGGAACATAAACATAATCATAGCCTGCATCATAAAACTTTAATTAATTGACAGGAATAGGGGAATTATAAATTAAGTAAGAAACATAATAATATTAATAATAATAATAATAACCTATAAATCTTTTATAGAATTTATATAATTAAAATATAAACTTACATTAATAATAATAATTTCCATTCTAATAGTAATAATAATAATAATTTCCATTCTAATAATAATAGTAATAATAACCTTTAGTTAATTTACCTGGTGATATATTTGATTTAAATCTCTAACCATTATAATAAAAATCATTACCATAAACACTTCCTAATTTAATGTAATAATAATAACCAATTATATAACCATAATAATAATAATAATAGATTATTTAACCATAATAAAATGAATAAAAATCCTTAACTTAATAAGCTATAGCTTTTGATGATGGTGCTTTGTAAATAGAATTTAGAGCAGTGAAAGTAAGAATTGATAAGAAATATTTTAGGAAACCTTTGATCAAACAAATATTACAGCATATTTCAACAATAAGACAGCTAGTCCAATAACAGAATTGTAACTCTCTTTTGCAGTATTAAAGTATATGAAATTACAATTGACATAACCCACTTCATCAACAATTAGTGGTAATAGCTCTGGTTAGGTGATATCGGTATTTAAGCATTTATAATTTTAGACTCTAAAAATAACTAATTCTAATTAAGGACAAAAGGGGATTGTAATGAAAATAAAAGTTTCTTATAAGATAAATGGTTTAATTATAGATAAGGAAGTGACATTCAATAAATTTCCTCCAGAATATTGAAATATAATGAAATATCAATAATAAATTATTTTCTGTAAATTAAGAAATGAGTTAATCATTTTTTTAATATTTATTAAATAAAATAAAAGAAAAATGTTATTTAGATAAAAAGAAAGAGTACCAGATGTTGGGAAAGATAATTTTAGAGAATTTATGAGAAGAGAAGATGATTCCTGTATGAACACTTAAAATATATTACCAACTTTTAGTAATAGCACAATTTAAGCTTAAACAAAGCAATCGTAAATATTGTGAAACTTAATTAAGTCAAACACCGTCAGCATTAGATGGTTCAATAAAAATGTTAGGAAATACTTGGGATGCATAACATTTAGGCAAGTTTTTACAACATAGTTAATTTGCATAATAAGGTGTTCGAACTATGAAAATGGAAGATAATCAATAAAATATGACTCTAAAAAATTAAAGTTTTTATTTTAGAAGTCAATAACCTAGATTAATTGAAGATAATGTAGATTATTTGCATTAACATCCAATTAATCATTTAATAACATAGCATCCTTTATAATCAACTAGTTAATCTTTTTTAAAAAAAAAATTATTATAAATACCAGAAAAGTAATATGATGAAACAAAAATAAATTATTAAACTTAACCACAACTTAAAAGACCTGAAGAATATCGTAAAGATTTATAAGAAGCTAAATTAAATTAAGTTAAATATCATTAATGGAGATCTTAATATTAAGATGTTAATAAAGCATATAAGAAAGCTAAATTAGGATTTAAATCAGGTTTATTTGCTTTAGATAATCCAACTAATGAATAAACTGAATTATATAGAGAAGAAAATGAAAAACTTAGAAAATAGGAAGAACAAAAAACTACTCAACATTTAAAGAGATTTAAGTGTAAAATAGTAATATTACACATATAGCACTTGAAAGATTTAATTGTAGTAATCCATCAATAGAGTTTGACAATGTTAGACATATACAAAATAAACCTAATCCAGAAGATCCTTTATTACATTAAGGATAGTTCCCTTCCAGGAATTTTGAGATTCATAAAGATTGGATGAAAAAAAGATCAGGAAATTCAAATTTTGATACTTAAAATAGAATATTTGGAAAAACAGATAATGATAGAAAAGTCAATACATTTAGAGCTTAATATTTAAAAAATCAAGAAATGAGAGGAAGAGAATATAATGCTATTACATTAGTGAAGGAATGATAAAATTTTTAATTTATTTTAAATGTTAACAGATTGTGATTTTTATAGCAAACAAAGTATTTCAGAATTACAAGCATAATTGGCACATAAAAAGAAAAAGATTCAAATCTTAAAATAAGAAAAGAATTCTATGTTGAATCGTATTGATGAATTGAATTAAAAAGTTCATGATTAAGCAGAAGAATTCAAAAAGTAAAGATTGAAATTTAAAGGTCTTGAAAAATAACACTCACATGTAATCAATAATATTCATAATAATAGTTAAAACATTAGAATGAAAATTTAAAAAAAGACTAAAGTGTGAATAATGAAACCATTACATTGTTTTAAAAAGGTTTCAAAAGAGATGAATTCAAAAAGCATGAAAGAACAGTAGCACAATTATAAAATGATATTATTAAATTATCTAATGCTTTGGAAGAACATAAAATAGTTAGAGAATCAAATAGTGAAGAAATAACTAGATAATTAATTTATATTTAAGAATTAGAAAATCAATTAAACTCATATAAATCAATGACAGAAGATGATTAATTAAAATACAACAATTAACAACTTTATTAAACTATTGAAGATCTTAATTATCAATTATAGTCATCAAATAAAAAGAAAGATGAAGATTATTAAAACTAATTATAAGAATTACAATAAATTGCTGATATTAATAAATTAGAAAATAAAGAACTTAATTTAAAAATTGCATAATAAGATAAACTTTATTAGATGCAGATCTAAAAAATAATCAAATTATGTGAATCTGTTCACGATGAATTGTCAAATAAAGTATCAAATAAAGCAGAAGTAAAAGAAATTTTAACAAAATTGATTATCTCTAAAAAAGATATTGATCTTGATTTACTTAAGTATTACTTTTAATTTAAACAATAGAATTGAATCTGAAATAAATAGTTAAATTTGCGAAGAATTATAAAATAAAGTTGATAATTTATCAAATGAAAATTAAAATATTAAATAAAAATTTTAAGCAACTTCAACAAATAAAGAAGCTTTATAAATGAGAGAATAGGATTTAATTCATTAAATTGAAAAATTATAAATATAAGTTGAAAGATAAAAAGAATTGAACTAAATGAGATAGAAGACAATGTCTGAGTAAATATCAGCTTTATAGAGAAATAACAAATAATTGAATTAAGATTTAGATAAAATAACCAAAGAAGTTTAAGACTTAAGGGAAGAAAAGGTTATTTTATAATAAACAATTCAGAGATAAGAGAAAAAGATATAAACACTAAGTTTATCTAAATATAAATGATAATTTTGCTGATTAATTAAATTTGATTATATTATAAAATCATTCATGTTTTTCCTTATTGTTTTTTTTCTTTGAATCTTCTTGATAAAATGTACATTTTAAATTGAGTTTCTATTCTAGTTTCAATTGATAACTATCTGCATAAGCAATTACTTTAAATTCAAATTCAGTTATATTTTTCTATTCAAATTAAGCTGGAATTACTCGGAAAATAACAGATTTGCTTTCTGTATCCTCTTTGATCTATCTAGATCCAATAATCAAATTATTATAAAACAACAATATATTCCATTAATTCTATTTTAACACTGGAAAAGTTTGACTTTAAATGAATTAATCTACCAATCCACTTAAATGACATTTAATTTCAAATAAATCTGTATTTCTATAATCATCCTCAGTAAGAGTTTCTTCTGCTGTTTTAATTGTGGCTTCTAATTATGGTTTCCCTGGATGATTTAAATTAGATTTATGCTAACAAATATAATCAAATTAATACTTGAATAATTTTAGGTATGGATTCAATCTAAGTTACAATTTAATCAGTAATTTCTCTGATTTACCGTAAATCATAATGTGCCCATAATTGTGTTAAGATTTATAAGCAAATCTCAATACTCATATATAAAATTCCAGGGGCGTGTTCACATTGAATTCCAGTGATGAAATCTTTATCATTATCAATTTCATCACAATTTTAGATAGTTTCTAAACATTCTTAATATGTTTTATTTTTTCCTGCAGTAATTCTTTCTGCTAAATATTTTTTATTTGACATTAGAATGCCATTGACATCATATTTACCAAATCCCGAAAAGGCTGTGCAAAATGTTATTAATATAATGATGATAAAAGAAAGAAATAATCCAGCCAATAGAAATCCTTGATTTTCTTTTGAAATTGCAAATTCAGGTAAAGCAATACCAATTTAGAATCCAGTAAAACCATCAGGATTTCCATATTTTTTACAATTAGCAATTTTACTTGGATCAGTTAGACATTAATAAGCTTTAGTGATAGTATCAAATAATTTTGAGTATTTCTAAGTTTCATCTGGATGTTTATCTGGGTGATATTCTCTTGCTAGTTGTCTATATGCTTTTTTAATTTAATCAACGGGTGTATATGATTTTACACCTAATACTTCATAAGGATCAAAGCCCTTGATTAATTTAGAATCAGGTAATTATTGATACGTGTTAATAAAGATCATCATTAAGATAATCCAAAAAAACAATTTCCAATAGAAACTTTTCTTTTTATAGAATAGATTTCTTTGGATGTCGATTTCAATAGCTTTTTTAGCAGTAGATGGAGCTTTTTTGTATTTCGGATTATATTTCATGGATGAGAGCGGTTGTTTGATTAGGGTATAAGTTAGGGGTAAGATGGCAATAATTATAATAGAAATTGCGAAATAAAGAAAGGCGAAATCACTAGGATCTAATTCTTGATCGCTCATATAAATATTAATATTAATATATTTATAGGATTGTATATAATAAATAATTGAGAATAATAATTTGGGTAATGTAAATATTTAGATATTATATTGTTAATATAGAAAGAGTATGTATGAATATAAAAAATAATAATTGGTATTAATTAAAAATATATTTTTGAATTCTGGAAAATTCTGTTTTCGAGAATTAATAAATTCTAGAAAATAGAAAGTTAGGTCCTTTAAAGCTGATGATAGAGAAGGTGAATTGAATTAATAAATAAAAAAGTTAGAAAGTAAAAAGATAAGATGTCAAAATCAAACGAAACAGCAATAGGAATAGATTTAGGAACAACATATTCATGTGTAGGTGTATTTATAAATGATAAAGTGGAAATAATAGCAAATGATTAAGGAAATAGAACAACTCCATCATATGTAGCATTTACAGAGAATGAAAGATTGATAGGTGATGCAGCAAAGAATTAGGTTGCTAGAAATCCTTAGAATACAGTTTTTGATGCAAAAAGATTAATAGGAAGAAAGTTTAATGATCCAACAGTATAGAAGGATATAAAATTATGGCCATTTAAAGTAGAAGCAGGAGCAGATGATAAACCATTAATAGTTGTTAAATTTAAGGGGGAGACAAAGAAATTTCATCCAGAAGAGATATCATCAATGGTGTTAACAAAAATGAAAGAGATAGCAGAAGCTTATTTAGGAAAATAGGTTAAGAATGCTGTAATAACAGTACCAGCATATTTTAATGATTCATAAAGATAAGCAACAAAAGATGCTGGTTTAATTTGTGGATTAAATGTATTAAGAATAATCAATGAACCAACAGCAGCATCAATAGCTTATGGATTAGATTAGAAAGTAAAAGGTGAGAAGAATGTATTAATATTTGACTTGGGAGGTGGTACATTTGATGTTAGTTTATTAACAATAGATGAAGGTATATTTGAAGTGAAAGCAACATCAGGTGATACACATTTAGGAGGTGAAGATTTTGATAATCGTTTAGTTGAATATTGTTGTGTAGAATTCTAGAAAAAGAAAGGAATAGATTTAAGATCAAATGCAAGAGCATTAAGAAGATTGAGAACATAATGTGAAAGAGCTAAAAGAATATTGTCATCAGCAAATTAAACAACAATTGAATTAGATGCATTGGCTGAAAATGAAGATTTTAATTGTTCAATTACAAGAGCTAAATTTGAAGAGTTATGTTTAGATTAATTTAAGAAATGTATTCCACCAGTAGAATAAGTACTTAAAGATAGTGGTATGTCAAAAAGCTAAATTCATGAAGTAGTACTAGTTGGTGGATCAACAAGAATTCCAAAAGTATAAGAATTATTAAGAGATTATTTTAATGGAAAAGAATTAAATAAATCTATAAATCCTGATGAAGCAGTTGCATATGGAGCAGCAGTATAAGCAGCTATATTAACTGGAACTGGATCATAAAAATGTGAAAATCTAGTTTTATTAGATGTGACACCATTATCTTTAGGTATTGAAACAGCTGGAGGTGTTATGAGTGTTTTAATCCCTAGAAATACTACTATTCCAACTAAAAAAAGTTAAGTCTTTACTACTTATGCAGATAATCAACCTGGAGTTTTAATTTAAGTATATGAAGGTGAAAGATAAATGACTAAAGATTGCCATAAATTAGGATAATTCTAATTAGATGGTATTGCGCCTGCACCTAGAGGTGTACCTTAAATTGAAGTTACATTTGATATTGATGAAAATGGTATCATGAATATACTTGCTGAAGATAAAGCTTCTAAGAAAAATAATAAAATCACTATTACAAATGATAAAGGAAGATTATCTAAATAAGATATTGATAGATTAGTTAATGAAGCTGAAAAATATAAAGCAGATGATGAAAAAATTAAATTAAGAATTGAATCTAAAAATAATCTAGAATCAACTGCTTATCATATCAAAAATACTATTAATGATGAATAATTTAAAGATAAATTCACTTCTGACGAAAAAAGACAATTGACTGATTTAGTTGAATAGACATAAAAATGGCTTGATTCACATTAAAATGAAGATGCTGATACTTACAAAAATAAATTAAAAGAACTTGAATCCAAATTCCATCCAATTATGCAAAGACTTTATGCATCTACTGGAGCAGGAGCTGGTGCTGGTGCATCTATGCCTAATATGAACAGAGGATCTGCATCTGAATTCAAACCAACAGTAGATTAAGTTGACTGAAATTTATTATTATGATTGATTTATATATATATATATACATACATATTTATTATTATATTATCTCCCCTTTTTTAAACATTCATTTCATTTATCATAATATTCATCTCATTTCTATCACTCATTCTCTCATTACCACTTTACTTGATATCATTCATTTCTTAAGTAAACATCTTATAAATATTTAATATATGATAATTTTTATTTAAAATGTTGTAATATGATACAGACTTCGGCAAAATTTTTTACTGTATCTATACACTTCATAAAAGCCAATTGATTTGCTTAGATCGAAAGTCCAAACTAAAGGGTTTTATACTTTATTCACAATAGATATGCTTATTACATTCGATGATAAAATGATGGCTTTATTAACTAGTCTCCCCTAATTAAATGAACACTAAGTTTAAGAACATCTTCTCCTGATTGCTGATTCTTAATAAGATTCTAATCCAAATATCGATTTCGAATTATCTGAAGAAAACTTCTCTATCAAGTCTTCTCATACCTAACAATAGTAAACAAGGGCTCTCAAACCAAAATAAATTATTATCGAAAAAAGCACTTTTAAATTAGTTAATAAAACATAATTACAATATACTGCAAGATCTTCTAAAAGAACAGCCACATAAAAACTAACATGAATTCTATTCATTCAAATTTTTAGATTAAACAAATTTATATTTGACTTCACTTACCCATTTCTTATTTTTATTAAATTTGCCTACATAAATTATTTTCATTATCATCTAATTTATTATCAAATATTATCATAATATCCTTTTTTTACTTTTACCATTTTATTCTTTATATTATATAATTCTCCAAATCTAATATTTAATTATTACTAAACTCTCAATACACCACCCTAATTATCTATTTACATAATCCTATCCTTAACCTCATTTCTCATCAATTCATTTCACAATTTCTCAATCAAATAAATCTCTTTTTTATTATGTTTATTCATATATTTATTATTTCGCTTCCTCATTAATATCAATTAATTTAACATTATAACTTCTGTACTAATTATATAAAATTTTATATTATGTTAGATTAAATCGATGAGTCTATTGATATTTCAATCAAAATGTAATCTCTCAAACCATTAAGTATTATCTGATCTTATTTAGATCGCAGTCCTGAATAAAAGGTTAGTTTATTAAAGCTAAGGAAAAATTCAAAAAGTTTCGGAAATTGCACCACTGAAAAAATAATTACGATTTATTGGTATGATCAAGAACATGATTACACCCATGAATTTTCATAAGGTTTTAGTGAAATCTTGTGTCTAGGAGATATTTGTAATTGGGCAATTTTGAAGTTAAAAGAAATGAATCTACCAAAAATTCATATCGAATAAACTAAATTGTATTTACCTAAAAAAAAATAAGGTAAACCTAATGAAGATTTTCCATGTACTTTTTTTATTTATTTTCAGCATTCAGAAATGAACTCTAACTCAAAGATTGTGATCAAACTAAATTTTCCATTAAAGTTTCATTTTTAGCACGAGAAGTTACTCCTCCATAAAGAATCTAACCTCGTTCATCATATAGTAACTCTCTAAATAAAGAAAAACGAATACCAATAACTGAATAAAAAAAAAGTAAAAACAAAACTAGTTTCTTTTGTTTTTGTAATAATGTTGAATGAATGAACTTATATCTTTATAACAAATTAGATCACAATAATAATTATCATAATACTTCATGGCTATTTGGTATATTTTTAGCATCCTCTAACTTTTAATTTTTAAAAAGAACTGGCTCTCATCTAAATTACATTAATTCTAAATATCAATATAAATTTTATTTATTATTGTATACATTTAAAAATTTTATATATATTATATTAAAAATTTTGATTTAGAAAATCTACTTCTCATTTTAATTTCTATTAAATTTAAAATCTAGATTTTAATGATATCTCATCACTTCTCTTAAATTTCTTATAAAAAAATAATTAAAATATGCATATTGATATTGGAACTAATATAAACCTTTAATTTACTTCTTTCAGCATCTCATGTCTAAGTGAAAATATTTTTACTAAATAAATATTATTTCCTTTTTAAATTAATTAAAAGGTAATACTATTTAATAAATATTATATGACACCCATAAATATAAAAAATTTTCCAAGTCACTATCCAAAAATTATGATAAAATTTCTTAATTTTATCTAAAAAGACATTATTAAAAGACCCGGTAAATATAAATAGAGCTTCATTATTTTAACCTCTCATTCATAGCTTATGTGAAAAATAAGGAATCTAAATTATAAAAATTAATGGGTTAATGAATTGTTAAACTTAATTTAATTATTCATTAAACTAATTAGAAAAAATGTCTATTTGAGTCTCTCTTTTTATTGGCTTAATTCAGAAATCTATTTATTCTGATCAAATCCGTAAATGATAATGCAGAATTTCTCATAATTTAATAATTTTACCCATTTCAACTCATTATAGATTTTTTCAAATCTCAATAAACTCCTATATATTGGTAAACCTAACATATAAATTTCTTTGGATTAAAATATTTGAAAAACAGATGCTAAAGGACTTTGAGATTATAATTATACCAAAAATAGTTCTAATATTCAACAGAAGATGAAAAAGTAAAATATAAATTTCTAAAATCTTTCATCCTCAATAATTGGAAAAAATGGAATAAACTGTTCCTTTTATTAATATAATTAAAATCCTAATATTATAATTATCTGGAAAAACGATTTTTACTTATAATAATAGGAATTCATTATTATAATCATAATATAATGTATTGATTCTCCAATCGATTAATCGCTTGAATAATAAATTATAATATATATTGTTAAACCATGTCGAATTCAGGATTGTATGAAAGTAAAACTCCTCATTAGGGATATCTTTAAATTCTTTTTTTAATTTATCAGCATGAAATGGGTGGGTTATCTAAAATTATAATGATCGAATATCTTTCTTAATCTCATGAATCAAGCATTGAAGAGGATACTGTTCAGTATCTGAATTTACAGTGCCCTCAGCAATTTAAAATCTAAGATAAATTTATGCTAATTACTTCAAGTACTATGCCTGATTTGGTTACCTTATCGTCACCTATTAGGTTACTTAAGCTTTAAGCTGCCAAATCTTGAAGGTGTTATATATTTCCTATTTGAGTTTCTTCAATATATATTAAAT
>CAJJDN010000086.1:109702-158353 GCA_905182985.1 Paramecium sonneborni | reverse complement strand
GTATTGTATATATATTATTAATTAAACATAGCTTCTTGTAGAGTTAGACTTAATCTGTAAATTTAATTATAGTTTAATCAAATAAGAAAATTAAATATTTTGGCAATTATTTGCTTTCTTTTTACTAATTCTGCTATATCTTGAGTATTCTTATTTTTTGATATTTTGAAGATGCCTAATAATTTGATTGATTATATCTTGAATTATTATTTCCTATTGAATAAAATCTTCTTTTTGAATGAAAATATTTAAAATAATCAAGACATTTAATTTTCTTATTTTAAATTTTAATAACTTAAATTTTTCTAAAAAAGGAGAGTCTAAACTTATGAAAAATATTAAATTTTCAATTTTTACTTTTAAAATACAAGTTATCTATATTTAGTATTAAAATTTCTTGTAATTTTGAACTAGGTTTTTCATATTGAGTCTTTTTGAATATAAATTAATTAGATAAATACTTATACTTTGAGTTATGATATCAATTTTGAAATAAAAATTGATGACATTTACTTTACTCTTTAATAAGAATGTAGTTTTTATATATATATTTAATATAATCTTGATTCAGAAAACTTTATATTCATCTTAATATTTAATTTATTTAATGTCTGAGAACATTTTGAAATTGCAGCAAGTTAATTCTGTTTTCAAATCCAAAAGGGAATAAAAAATGGATGAAAATAGAAAAATTCCATCTGAGTCTCTTATTTAATATTCTAATCAATAAGAAGCAACATTATAATAAATTAGAAAAAAGTAATCACTTCCTATACCAGCTTTAGAATCAAAGCCTACAATAGATGTAACTATATTGATTAGATTATAGGAACTCTTAAATTCCTTAATTAGACCAAGAGATTGGGAAATTGATGGAAGGAGATTAATGTAAACAGTTTCAATTGTTCCTCCTTCAAGAGATGATATTACAAATCTATAAAAACTTTTAGATGAAAGACTTGTATCTAGATAAGCTCGAGAATATCCTCTTTGTCCAATTAGAGAAGAATTATTTGGTTAATGTTTTGATGAAATTATTAGATAAGTCACAATTGATTGTTAGGAGAGAGGTATATCATAATCATAATTATTTTTTAAGGAGTTATTTTGGCAAGAGTTCGAGATGATTTAAATAAAACTATTTCTGCATATAAAACTTTATATGAAGGATCTCTACCATTTAGTCTTTAAAAATAATTAAATGCAGAAGATGGACTAAATAAATTAGAATAATAAATGATTTAATTAAATGAAAAGAAACAACAATTAGAATTAAGAGTATTTTAAATTTTATTATTTTATTAGAAATAATTCTTAACTAATAAAAAAGAATCTCTTGAAAGATATAACAAAGAAAAAAAAGATAATAATGAATAAAGGAGAAAAGCAGAAATTGAATTTTTGAAATTTCAAAATTCTCATCTTGAATCATATCAGAAATAAGTAAATCCAAATAAAAATTAATGAATTTAGCACAGATATTTAAAAATTAAAATATCTCTTATATTATATGATATCACTTTTTTTTATTTTATGTTTTTGTTGGTTTTTCTTTATTTAATTTTTCTTCTCTTTAAATAATATCTTTTTTTTGCTAATAATATATTTATTTTAAATATTACTTTAAGACTTTTGTTTGATATTTTTTAATTAGCCGGAATTTATTGTGGTTCAAATTAATGAGTATCCATAGATGATTTAAGAATATCCATTTTTTTTTATGATGGATCAATTTCATCTTTTACTTAAGATTAATTTGGATCAAAATCTCTCATATTTTTAATAGTATCAGTTTGTTACCATGTCTAATTATTAGGTATTAATCTTTCTATTTTTTATTATTTTTAAGATTATTATTATTAAGCTAAAATTAAAATATACCTTCTTTACATTATTAAGTTTCAGATTCTTCCTATGATTCTGGAATTTAAACAGGTTATACTTTAATAGGTTATTCACCAAATACACTTGATTATAATTCTGCTTCTTTTCTATTTTTTGCATAAGTTTCAGGATCAAATTCCTTAACTTAATTGTTACTCTAACCTCCTACTGTACTCCACTTTTAAGTTGAAGCTGTTAATTTTTCCACTTTTTATCCTTAAATTGCCTTACTATAATTTATTTCCTTATTATTTACTTAGAACTTTCTCCAAAAACACTAGATTGATTTTCCATTAATTTTCTATTGCTTGGATTTTGATCTTATTATTGTTATTACTATTATTTTTTCGGTTTTTAAGGACTTGAAACTTCTAAATTAACTTCTTTAGTTGGAAGATGTTCTCTTGCTATTTCATTTCCATATAGTTCCTTATTTCTCCTATTATTAGGATCATAATTTAGTTTAGGTTTAAATTCATTTAATGTTACTGCTCTCTTTAATGATTTATATTCATCAAAATCTCATTTTTATTTCATATTATTTACCACTTTTACCAAATAAAAATTCTTTTCCATGATCTACTTATTTATTATCATTATTCTTTTTTTGATATCTTTTAACCTCTTATTATGATGTTTCATAAGTTTATGTATTTCTAGCAGGTGGAGGAGCATTTTATATGGGTTCTGATGAGAAAATTTGAGATTAAAAGGTTTTGTTTTAACGAACCTTAGATATATAATTCTTTTACATCTTATTGTTTTATTACTTAAGTTTCTGCACTAAATATATCTGTTTTTGGACGTACACTCTATCTTGATGGTTATTATATAGGAGCAGGAGAATTCACTCCAAAAATATCAGATTTATTTTGGATTCTTTATATTAATGTATAAATTACACTTATCTTGTAATTGGAGCTTAATCAAATGTTTACTTAGTTGGTCTAGATCCAGCTGCAGGTCTATCATATTTAACTTCATCTTTACATATTAGATGTATCCATTAATAAAAAAATAAAAACTATATATTTTTATATACTATCTCTGCTTTGCATCTTTATTTAATTCTTTTGTATATAATTTATTGCTCTAATTTTAGATATCATATTATTGATGTTTGAATTATCATCTATATATATATATTAATTTTTTATTATACTTATGCATATTATTAATGCTTTTAAGACTTATATTTGGGAATATACATTGATAAATTAAGTCAAAATTTCAGTTTTGAAGTATAAAAAATAAGAATTGCTTAAAACTAAGTGGCCTTACTTTATCAATTTATGTCGGCTTCAAATACTCTTAGCTTTAATATAATTATTGGTCAATTTCTTATTAATTGAATCAAATAATAATAATTACAAAACTTTGCTTATTGATCTTGGAATATCTATATTTATTAATATTATTGATAGATGCTTTTTAAATAGACTTACAAATAGAAAGAAATTTGTATTAATTATTCTTTTAAATTTCTTTTAAGGTATTTATACTGGAATTTCAGAGAAATTTATTAATGATAATCAATTTCTCTAATTCAACCAACAATTTTTAATACATTTTATGACTAATATTATGTGGATGATTGCTTTAATTAGTACATAACCTCTTTTTATGTTTAAGATAGTAATCTTTCTATTTTATTATTTCATCACTTGTTATTATCTTTCTGTATGGAAGACTGCATTTTATGATTTTTCTATTGCTATACTAATTTTCATTATTTATACAATCTAGGAAGAAGAGAAATTTAGAAAACTTATTTGCAATTAAATTATTCCTAAATAAATAATAAGTTCATTACCATAACCAATTTTCTTAATTAATTTATCAACTCTAGAATTTGTTATCTATAATGAAATGTTTAAATAATATCTTAATTCTTAAAAAGATGAACTTGAGATCACTTCAAAGAAAATGCTAACTTAATTTCAACCTTATGGAAATTAACAAGTATTTAATGTAATTGATTCTGAAAAATTAAATTTGTTTGAAACGATATAAATTATCAAACTTAAAGAAGATGAAATTAAATAAAATGTAAATTATTAATATATTTTAAATGATAAAGAAGTTTATGATGTTAGATTTCACAATAATATTATTTATAATGATAAAAAGTGTTTATTAGTTTGTTTATCAGATATTTCAGCTATAATTGAAAAAACTAAACTAACTGAAAGAACCATTCTGAAAAGTAAATTAATAAAATCATTATCACATGAACTTCGAACTCGAAAAAATATTATATAAGGTTTATTAAAATTGTATTTAGATAAAAATAATGATGATTAAAATAAAGAATTAATTTTTTAAGCTTATTATAATTCAAAAATAGAATCAAATATTATAAGCTCAATTATTAATTATAATTTATGTTTAGATGATTAAGTAATTATAAAATATTAATTGATTAAAGTAAATGATATTCTAGATAAAATTACTGATAATTTTAAATATGAAATACAATCTAAATAAATTAAAATTGTAGCAAATTATCATCCAGAAACAAATCATACTTTATTTACTGATCCAGATATATTTGAATAAATAATTACAAATATAATCAGTAATTCTATTAAACATTGTGATAAATAGAATTAATCTATATTATCAATATCTGTTTGTAAAGAAACTCATCCTATAGTAAATTCTATTCTAAATGCAAATAATCCTTATAAATCATACTTATAAAGAATGTCACATTATTCTTCATTTCAAAGTGTACAGGATTACAATATTGCTTCATTTGAGACTACATTAAATATTAAGATAGTTGATAATGGTTCTGGAATAAATTTTTAAAAACTTAAGCTGATAGAAGAAATTTTAAACAATGAAAACTATTATTAATTTACATCTTCATCATCAGATGGATTTTATCTAGGTTTGAGGTCATGTAATCTTTTACTTTAAAAATTAAATAAATAATCAAAAGTCAATATTTATATTCGTTCAACAGAGAAAGAAGAAACTGAAGTTATCTTAAAGTTTATTATTCATAATTAAATTAAAGAATTCGACTACTCAATTGGATCTGAGGATAGTATTTAATAAATAAGAATATAAAAAAAAATTGAAAATAAATGCGAATGTTTATAATATATTATGATTGTTGATGATGAACCTTTTAACAATCTTGTATTAGAATAAATATTAAAGTCTCTTAAATTTAAGGTAGTAAAAGCATAAAATGGATTGGAAGCATTACAATTATATAGAGAATAGTATAATATTTGCGAAATTGATGAATGTAAACTGTTTTATGCTATTTTTATGGATTATCAAATGCCTTAAATGAATGGGTTGGATTGTACAAAAGCAATAATTGATGAATGTAATAAATTAAAATAAATATAAACTAATATAATTGGATGTACAGCATTTTCTGCTAATGATGATATTAATGACTTATTAAATGCTGGAATGAAATGTGTATGTATCAAACCTATAAGTTAAGATTCGATCAAACAAATACTATCTCATTTATAATGATCATAATAATGTGTATGAATTAATTTATCAATAACAACAACACTTTTTTATATTATTCTGATAATTCTTTCACTTTTACTTAACATTGAGAACTTACTAAGTACAAATATATTCTAACAAACCATCAAAATAATATCAAGGTATTTATGCAATTTTCTAATTCATATTATCCAATACATTCTATAATAAGTTACTTAAAAAATTAAGTTTTTTTTAGGTTTTATTAATAGAAAGCATTTCTATATTAAAAAAGAATTTGACTTGAAATATTCCAGAACAATATTATAGATTTATTAATCTATAGTACTATTTTGTTTGTTAAAAAGTTGATAAAGGCAAATATTTTAAATAATTTTATAAAAAAGTCAAACAATATATATATAAATGTTAAATAGATTTACCAATAAAGGAATAAATATATTAGCATATTTAATAGAGACTGTATCCTATTAAAGGAATTTTCTCTTTAAATAAATAAAATATGTTAAAGAAATAAGATTACTAAGAAGTCTTATACCTAGCACAGAGTGAAAATTATAGTAATAAATAAATTACTGATTTGCAATCAATATCTGGGTTTTAAGGAATCTCAAGGAAATTATTGATTATTCTATTAATGTTTATTAAAGATAAAAATTAAAATATAGAGATAATATATTTTTAAGGTTAATAATAGTAAATAGACTTTATTAAAAATCGAAGAATTATTGTTAAATAGGAGAAAATCCCTAAAACGACCATAAAGCTTTCTATTCATTTAAAGTTTTGACTTAATTCACCCCAAGATTAAAACAACTTCATCTGATGATAAACATAATCCATTAGTTAAAGAACTACAACTACTAGAATATATCTGAATACTCAGAATATCACACATATATAAAAAAGAAAATCTTTAAAACTAAATAGGAAAAATTAATACCTAATCACAATAATTTAATAAAAAGATTCTAATTTATGTTATAATAAATTAAAATATTTGATTTTAATCCGTTCTAATTTTATAAATTTTAGCTTATTAATACGAATTATGTATTTTATTAATGATAACAATTAAAAAAAACATTCCTTATCGGATATTATTATTTTTTGTAATTTTCTATATAAATCTCTAACAAGTTTATATATTTAGTCATTCAAAATTTATCCTAAAAATTTGATGGATGACGATAACCATTTTAAATAATAAAATCCAAAAAATAAGTTTTCAACTCTCTCAATTTAATCAAATTAGATTAAAAGATATGAAATGATGATTCTAAAAATTATGTTTAATTACTAAGAGTTTTGATAATAATTCTGTAATTTTTAATATTTCAATTAGCATTAAAAATATTTATATTTATGTTGATATTAAGATCATATATTAATAGGCTTGATTTTCTTCCAAGTCATATCTGCAAATCCTCCTTAATTTATGATCTCAATCTCTTCTTCTGTAATTTTTCTTCTTTAATAATCCACAACTTTATGTACATACTTAGCTGTTTATGTACTATGTTAATGAGGAACTAAATTAGCTCTGCTGCCAATAAATTTTATTTTTGGAACATATTTCAAGGCTTAATTCATATGTTATTTTTATAATAATTTTAATATAATATTGTTTATTAATTATTTTTTAGTATAACTATTTTAAAGAATATCTTAAATAAAATAGATATATAAGTAAAATATTTAAAAATATGTTAATAATATGTTTATGAGAAACTAAATATAGCATAAATATTATATTCTCAAAATTTTAAGATTAAATTTTTCCTAAAATTTCTCATTTCTAATTATGCATTATTATAGTTTATCATTTTTAAGAACCAATAAAGTCCTAAATGTTTTTAATAGTTGGCATTTAACCTGATACTAATTTAGAATGTACAAGTTATCCATTAATTGTGATTTCAAAAGCTCCTGTTGATTGCAAATTTTAAACAATAAAATTAAATCCAAAAAATATTATAAAACCTACTCTCATTTTATGTGGACTAATGTATTATTACCATAATGAAATTTTATTTTATAAAATTGAATCGAAAACCACTAAGATTATTAAAGACCCATATTGTATAAAGGTTAGTAAATTGACCAACATTTACTTTTAAGGTCCTATTGGATAAGGTTAACCTATTACATTAACCTTATTTGAATATTAATTTAAGAGAGCATTTTCTAATTATTGAAATGCTCCCTTATAAGATCAACTTGTACAGTATTCTATTAGTATTTCAATAGGTGTTTCATAGTTAATAGTTGTACCTTAATAATCTTATTGAGAGGAGGCTAACAATAAAAGAGTTGTTAATATTAGGAAGAAATTGTATTTATTTATCNGAGGAACTAAATTAGCTCTGCTGCCAATAAATTTTATTTTTGGAACATATTTCAAGGCTTAATTCATATGTTATTTTTATAATAATTTTAATATAATATTGTTTATTAATTATTTTTTAGTATAACTATTTTAAAGAATATCTTAAATAAAATAGATATATAAGTAAAATATTTAAAAATATGTTAATAATATGTTTATGAGAAACTAAATATAGCATAAATATTATATTCTCAAAATTTTAAGATTAAATTTTTCCTAAAATTTCTCATTTCTAATTATGCATTATTATAGTTTATCATTTTTAAGAACCAATAAAGTCCTAAATGTTTTTAATAGTTGGCATTTAACCTGATACTAATTTAGAATGTACAAGTTATCCATTAATTGTGATTTCAAAAGCTCCTGTTGATTGCAAATTTTAAACAATAAAATTAAATCCAAAAAATATTATAAAACCTACTCTCATTTTATGTGGACTAATGTATTATTACCATAATGAAATTTTATTTTATAAAATTGAATCGAAAACCACTAAGATTATTAAAGACCCATATTGTATAAAGGTTAGTAAATTGACCAACATTTACTTTTAAGGTCCTATTGGATAAGGTTAACCTATTACATTAACCTTATTTGAATATTAATTTAAGAGAGCATTTTCTAATTATTGAAATGCTCCCTTATAAGATCAACTTGTACAGTATTCTATTAGTATTTCAATAGGTGTTTCATAGTTAATAGTTGTACCTTAATAATCTTATTGAGAGGAGGCTAACAATAAAAGAGTTGTTAATATTAGGAAGAAATTGTATTTATTTATCATACGATAAAAAAATTATGATTTTTATAAATATTCTAATGATTTAAATAATTATTATATATGTTAATCGATTTTTTAGAGTAATAAATAGTAAAGAACAAAAAATTAAGATTAATTAAAGATGATGGAGATTCTAGACCTGCATTTTTAATGAAAACTTATGAAATTATAGATTCATTCAAAATTAAAATAAAACTTAATGAATTCTCACATTTATCTTATCTTTTTTCTATATTTAATATGTATAATCTTAACAAAATCAGACCAGACATGATGATAATGAAAATGAATTTAAATGTAACTTATTTTAAAGGGGTAAAAAGTAAGTTTTTTTAGTATATCTTAGAAATTTATTAAGTTAAATCAAAATAAAGACAAATGATTTTAAAGAATTCTATTCTTTAAGTTTAGTTAAAAATTAATAAATTAGAAATGGATAACCAGTTATTAAAAATAAGAAAAAAATAATACTTGAAATTTAAAAAGAACTTTAGTATTGATGAATACCTAATTGTTAAAAAGATGGATTTAAAATAAGATAATTAAAATAGAAAATAAGAAAATCATTTCCTCAATTCTATAATTTTTAGAAAGTGGATTATGATATTTTTATTAAAAATGAACTTATATTTTATAGCAATAATTTAAAATTTTAATGCCAAAAATGTCCAAAATGATAGAAAAACCCTATCTAGATAAAAAATCAAAATGTATAAAAATTATGTAATTATTAAAAATAATTTATTTATAACGGATAAATTGCAAATTCATACAGTTTGTATGATTTGTAAAGAAGAATAGAGCTACATTTAAGAATTGATATCAAAATAATAGTAATTCTTCAATAATAAGGAATAAATTTAGAGTAAAATAATAATTCAAAAGGATGATCATCATATAAATTTATTTAAAAGCAAGAATTTTTACAATAAAAATTTCCAACAAATTTAAACTAATTTAAGCCCTAGTATTAAATCAAATAAAATTTGTAAATAATATTCTATTTAAAAAATTTAACAAAATTTACTATATATAAATGTATAAAATTTTAATAATTTATATAATATTCTTTATATATATATAATATATCCAACCCTCCCTCCCTATCTTTTGAGTTTATAAAACTCAATATTATGCAAGAATTTCTGATTCTAGCACCATTTAACCTTAAGTCTATACTTATGGTTTAATTTGGTTTAGCCACTAAATAGCTGACTCTATATCACCATTAAACATAGATAAGAATTTCAATACTTTCTTATCATGAATATTCTTTCCATTAAAATTAGCAAACTTTTCCTTTAGTTCAGCCTTCTTTTCTTTAAAATCTTAATCTTCTTAAGATGATTTCTTAGGTTTATGCTTATGTAAAGATTTTTTAATTGAACAAGTTTTATTTTTTTTATTTATCTTCAAATATTTATCAAGAATTGGTTACAAATTTCCTTCATATTTAAATAGCAATTTAGCTATTTTCTTTTCATTTGTGTATCCCATTTCTTTAAGTTTTTCAAATTAAATAATGAATCCTAATTCTTACATTATTAATTGAATTGGTTTATCAAATTTTAATTTCTATTTTTTTCTAAGTTTTTCAATTGAATTATCAACATCTCCATTTGTTTTTAATAAAATTTTTAAATTTTTTTAAGATTCAGTAAACCCATTTTCAATTAGTTTCTGATGTTTCTAAAGCCATCCCAAATTTTCAATAGTTTTTAAAGCATTTTTTCTCTTTTCTTCCTTCTAATCCTCTTTATTATTATAAAAAAGAATAACTTTATGAATATCACCATTATATTTTTTTAAGTGATGATAGTTAATCCATGGATTTGTTAACCCTTAATCAATTAATTAATTATGTTTTTCTAAGAAACCTGCTTTTTGCAATTTATGAATGGCTTTAAGTTCTTTTAAGTTCATAATATTAATAAAAAAATAATTTTTGCTTCTACTTTTATAAATGTATAATATATTAAATTCTGATAGTTTTTCTGGATAATCCTGATAAAATATATCATAATAATCTCACACTAATTTTATTAAAAAGAACTTTTTATTTTTTAATTATTATAAATGAGTTGATGTTCATTTAATTATTAATTCATACATTTTTGTATTGATTTTTCGAAACTTTGATTTAAAATAGAGAAATTAAATAAAAAAAATAATATATAATAAAAATGATTCTTTGATATACTTTTTTTTAAATTTATTATTACAAATCTGTATTTAATTTTTGTTGTAGTTTATAGATATTTATATAAATTTATACTTTGTTTATATAGTTATACCATAAGAATAATAAGACTAAAAACTAAAAAAAATCAGATTGTGAATTCCGATCAATGCCCATAGGCTCAATCAAGAGGTGTCAGTTTTTCATCNATATATAAATGTATAAAATTTTAATAATTTATATAATATTCTTTATATATATATAATATATCCAACCCTCCCTCCCTATCTTTTGAGTTTATAAAACTCAATATTATGCAAGAATTTCTGATTCTAGCACCATTTAACCTTAAGTCTATACTTATGGTTTAATTTGGTTTAGCCACTAAATAGCTGACTCTATATCACCATTAAACATAGATAAGAATTTCAATACTTTCTTATCATGAATATTCTTTCCATTAAAATTAGCAAACTTTTCCTTTAGTTCAGCCTTCTTTTCTTTAAAATCTTAATCTTCTTAAGATGATTTCTTAGGTTTATGCTTATGTAAAGATTTTTTAATTGAACAAGTTTTATTTTTTTTATTTATCTTCAAATATTTATCAAGAATTGGTTACAAATTTCCTTCATATTTAAATAGCAATTTAGCTATTTTCTTTTCATTTGTGTATCCCATTTCTTTAAGTTTTTCAAATTAAATAATGAATCCTAATTCTTACATTATTAATTGAATTGGTTTATCAAATTTTAATTTCTATTTTTTTCTAAGTTTTTCAATTGAATTATCAACATCTCCATTTGTTTTTAATAAAATTTTTAAATTTTTTTAAGATTCAGTAAACCCATTTTCAATTAGTTTCTGATGTTTCTAAAGCCATCCCAAATTTTCAATAGTTTTTAAAGCATTTTTTCTCTTTTCTTCCTTCTAATCCTCTTTATTATTATAAAAAAGAATAACTTTATGAATATCACCATTATATTTTTTTAAGTGATGATAGTTAATCCATGGATTTGTTAACCCTTAATCAATTAATTAATTATGTTTTTCTAAGAAACCTGCTTTTTGCAATTTATGAATGGCTTTAAGTTCTTTTAAGTTCATAATATTAATAAAAAAATAATTTTTGCTTCTACTTTTATAAATGTATAATATATTAAATTCTGATAGTTTTTCTGGATAATCCTGATAAAATATATCATAATAATCTCACACTAATTTTATTAAAAAGAACTTTTTATTTTTTAATTATTATAAATGAGTTGATGTTCATTTAATTATTAATTCATACATTTTTGTATTGATTTTTCGAAACTTTGATTTAAAATAGAGAAATTAAATAAAAAAAATAATATATAATAAAAATGATTCTTTGATATACTTTTTTTTAAATTTATTATTACAAATCTGTATTTAATTTTTGTTGTAGTTTATAGATATTTATATAAATTTATACTTTGTTTATATAGTTATACCATAAGAATAATAAGACTAAAAACTAAAAAAAATCAGATTGTGAATTCCGATCAATGCCCATAGGCTCAATCAAGAGGTGTCAGTTTTTCATCACATATATATATAATAGTATAATTAATATCAGACAGCCAAGGGTTGTAATTCATGTAGAAGTCATAGACTCTAGTTCTTATAAGTCATCACAATATATAATATTATTAATTTATCAGATAGGAGCGAAAGTTTGGAATCATGATTTATCATGGACTACTAAATCATCAATTTTATATATATATATAATTAGATTTTAGATCAGAGATCTTGGTGGTTGATTTCATCATACTATTCTATAAGAGTAGCAAATTTTATGCATCATTTAATATAATTTTATTTGATCAGACGTAGCCGTATCAGCAGAGTCTTTCAGACTGGGGCGGCAATAATTTCTTCATTATAATAATTTTATTTTTTTCAGGCAAATGCCTCAAATAATCATTTATGTGAGAATAATAGATGGATTTCTATTGAATCTCTCATACTCGTCATCGATTCATCACAGATATATATATATATTTATTATAATCAGATAATGGAAAAGTCGTCTTTAATTCAGAAGCAGAACTGTTATGAATTCCTCATTAAATTGATTAATTTTATAATTATTATAATTAAGAAAATTAATCCTAAATTAAAATATGGGTTTTCATAATAATTTTTCAAAACTTAAAAAATGATTAAATTTACAGATTAGCTTATTCATTTAATAGAAGTTCATAATTAACTAGTTAATAGATAAAAATAAAATAAAAATTATCGATATGATAAAAAAGAATATAATCAAAAGTACAATTACTACAATTATGTTATTAATTAAGAAACGACATGTTATTCTGAGTCTTATTGTCTTTAATAGACTTCTAACTTAAAATTTTCTGCTTCTTTTATATCATTAAAAGCTAATTCTAATTTCTCATCATTAATTAAATTCATAAAAATTATTGTCTGCTTTTGTTCTTATTAAAATATTAATTTCCATTAATCTAAATGAAAATTTATATTTTCAGTTATGATTTATAAATTATCTAATTTTACTAATCCATTGTTAAATTATAATTCTTAGTACGTTAGAGGATTAAAAGTTTTTTAAAATGGATTTTTTAGCCAATTTTTTTAAAAACTAAAATCTAATAAAAGCATGAATCTAATAATCTAATGAGTAATAGGAATCCTATAGAAAGGCTCATAATTTTTTTCTGAAACGGATTATAAAATTTATGAAAAATATCGATAATATTCAATAGTTTAAGATTAAATATGTTATTCCATTTACTTTAATAATTTAATCCTAATATAAGTAATTATAAAGTTTTAATCTGAATTATCAAGTAAGTAATTTACAATTTAAATAATTTTTTAACAATTCTTTAAGTTGTTCAGTAGGTTTGGTTGTTCATCATACATTACATTAAATAAATCAAGTATAAATCTTTCTTTTTAAAACTCAGATAGAAACTATAAAGTTTTATTTATTGTCAATGTTTCTAACACCGTTAATATTGAGTTATAATGTTCTTCGTTAAGACTAAATAAATATATAATTAATAGTTTTACTAATTATTAATGTATTCATCAGAAATTAAAAAGTTTTCCTTAAATAAAATACTTGAATTTAACTTTTGAATGTATCCATAGGAATTTAAAGCCTCATATATTCCTTATTTTGGAATTTCTTTAACAAATATTGCATTATAGGAAACTTAAGATATGGTTTGTGTAATAGATTACAATAAACCATTACTTTTTTCTCCATCCTTAACTTCTTTCTAAAAATTTTTAAAAAACCTTATACATTAATTCACCAATTCTGGATCTTTAGTTGGTAAATAATTTAATTCTAATTATAGTGTTTGAATTTTTGGAATTTCTGGGGAAAAAAAAAGAATAAGAATGCTCAAAAGTAATTGATAACTAAATTGAACTTCAGCATTAAAAAGGCTTAATAATATTAGACAACTTTATTTTTTAGCATTCTCATCTTTCTATTAAAGTATTTAATAAATAGGTTATATTATGATCTTGAAAAATAAATTATCTAAAGTCTAAAATTAAGTAAATAATTACATCAGCTAAATATGGTGCTATATTATATAAGTCTTTAAAAAAGTAATACATATTTTTTAACTCTTCATGAAAGTAATCTTAATCTTTACTCCATTTTAATAATAGTTCATTCATAAATGAAATGTGATTTGTTAATACCTATAAAAATGGATACGATTATAGGTATTACAAAAGTATTTATTCATTTGAACTATTTTATACAATTTAAAGAATTGATAATAAAATATGTCTTGTATATGTTCTAGTTAAATTATCTTTAGCATTATAAAAATTTTAAGAATATAATAGAAGTGGAAATTATGCGTATTTCTATCAAGTCTATAATCAATGCATACCTAATTAAAGAATAAATTAATGTTGCCTTTGGTTACCTTATTTGATAGAATTTTAATAAAATTAATATAGTAATCCTATGTTTCTTCATTGTTGAGATCATAGTTGTATATAATAAATTCATTTAATTAAGGCAAAGAAAGAAGCACAACTATGTTTTTATCAATGTTTGTTCTATTTAGTTTTAATATTTGTTACATAAGCATTGAAATTTAATGTAATATAGTATTTACTATATTGGTATCTTTAGTTGATTTTAATATTCTCACAAACTCTTCTACAACCTTTTCTTCAATAAATTGACTAATAAGATAGTTTTTATAAGATTACTCAAATATATCTGATTCTTTTTAATCTCCTAAAATTGCAAGTTCTGAGAGGGAAGAAACTGATTCTATTATATTGACATTCTGTTTTAAATTATTAGAATGACGAATAAATTAATCCATGATGTTTTTATTAATAATGCATATAATATAAATTAGACAATAATTTAATGATCTAATTATATATAATGTAATCTAGCATATGAGATAAATTTAAAAATTTTAAATACATTCAGTAATGAAGAAAACATAAAATATCAAGTGTAATGTAAAATAAAATAAAAAAATAGAATTTAAGGATTTGTTCATATATATAATATATAGTTTAATTGGAGAATATAATAGGTGGCCATTAGATTATTCGATAAGTAGTTCGGACTAGATATTTGAATTAAATGTTTTAAAATTATTAAAAGGAAAAAGAAATTCATAAAGAATTGTGTGGTTATTATATTTAAGGGGGAAGAAATATTAATTTATATAAATATTTTATCTCCAAAGATTTAATAATTAATATAAATTTCTAATTTCCTCAAAATTTCTATGGATAAAAACAAATCAAAATATACTATTCCGTCTTTCATTATAAAATTGTATGCAATTTTGGAAGATTTAGTAAAGATTAATATTAATAGAAAGAAAAATTTGCCAATTATCGCCTGGGCACCATAAGGAGATGCATTTATTGTTCTAAATCCTGAATTGTTGGAACAAAAAATATTGCCTTAACATTTTAAACATAATCACTTTACTTCTTTCTTAAGACAGTTGAATATGTATGATTTTTAGAAGATTCGAAATCAGAATAATTAGTAAGTATTTTGGCATCAAAATTTTTTAAAAGGAAAAGAGTAATATTAATTTATAAATTAGACATCTATTAGTTTTACTAAAAAGAAGCTAGAATAAAATGTAATAAAAACAAAAGTTGAATCATTAATGTTTTTAAAGATTCTTAATAGATGAGATAACTTCAATAAAATAAAATTTAAATTAAGACGAATAATAATTCACGCATATTATTAACTAACATGAGATTATACTATAACAACACAAATAAATTTACTTAGATTTATAATAACAGAGAGAATAAATGGATGTCAAATATGAAAAATTAACTGGATAAGTTTAAGCTATTATTAGTTTATAGAAAATAGATTCTACTAGCTAATTCTTTGAAGGCTGTTCTTAAGAAGAAGAACAATCAGAATTTTTCTATTCCTAAAATCTCTGATAATATTTATCATCATATTTAGTATATATAAATTAAAAATTGAAAAAAATGTCAAGGAGTTTATTTCAATATATAAAAATTCTTACTTGAGTTTATTTATAATAGATTACCATTGTAAATTGTAATATGTATCTACTATTTGGTTATCCTATAAAGTATATTAAATAAAAATTAAAAGATAAATTTGTATTATTATTTATTAAATTTTTTATTGTTAAAATTTAATAAATTATAACTACAATCTACCTTTCTAAAATTTAGATCATCTCTAATTATTAGAAAGAAAACTCAAAAAATCAATTCTAAGATGGATTTCTTTAATGCTTGCCACTGTTTCTTCTTGATCTAATATTTAAAAATTATGTAGCTCTTCTTGAATCAATTTCTTCAGGAGTGTGAGATTCCTCATTAAATGAATATAATTAAAGTTTATCTTCAACATTTGCCTATTTATCTTGAATTTATTTATTTAATTCATCATGTATTTTTTTTAGATTTTTTAGATCATTCTATTAAATGCCTTTGATGTCCTATTCTATATTTGTTTCTAAAATTTTGCGATAATGTTATTTTTATAGATCTGTATAAGTAGGTCTTGAACCTTTGCTTCGATTTAATAACCTAAATTGATTAAAATATAATTAAATTACAATTCAAAAAGCATATTTTATTATTAATCTACTGCATTTCTATAAATTTCAAGGTTCTAAACAATAAAATCGATATTTTAATCTTGATCATATTGATTAAATTTTTGATTAAATGATTAATCTTCCTCAGATCCTGAATTTTTTTTTAAAATTTGTTTTGAATATTTTGATTATTATATATCTTAAGGAGGATTGATTAATAAACGTTAGCTTTATTATATAGATTCTGACAATTATGGAGATTATTCAAATTAACCCTAAAGAGGAGACTCTAAATTAGTATTTTTTTTAATTTAAATTTTAAATTACTATAAACTTGTTTAATGCATTTAATCATCTTCAATTAATTCATCTTATTCAATATTAGCAAGACTTTAAATATTCATAGTTGTTAATCCTCTATGGAGTCCAGATGATGATTAAAAAACACCTGAATTTGGTATTTAAGAATTAGTCAATGCACCATCTTAAGACTTTTATATATGAGTATTTGTTTTTATATTAATTTATTTTCTTTATTTCATCATTATAGATTTCTAATTTTCAAACTCTTATTTTATTTATTCTTCTAATTATTTAATTTTCTCTTTCACTTATTATTCTCTTATTTATTCATCTTTTTCTGTATTAAGTTATATCAAATTTAATCTATTTTCTACTTCTTCTTCCAAATTTTTTATTTATTTTGTATAAGTTTAATCAATATTTTTAATTTTTTCAGTCACTTATAAAGTATTTTAAATAAAATCTGTAGTTTCTTTTGATAATTATTCCTTTGTCGATTAAAGTAACTGATAATTTAAAGCCAAGTAATTTTGTTAATTTTATTGTATAATTTTATTACTTAATTATTGTGTTAATAATTGATTTTATAAAGCTTAATTTATAGTATCAACTTCTTGTTTATTAAATTCTCTTTTATGATATTATTACATATGCAAATCAAATTAAGACTCAGTTGTAACTACTTTATCACAATAAAGACATTAAAATAATTAAGTATTTATAACTTTCTGTATGAATTTATCTTTCTAATTCAATTCTTATTATAATTTTTTTTAAGCTGTCTTTATAATTACTTTACTATCTAAAAGTTTCTTCTCTGTTCTTTTAATCTATATTAATAAATCAAATAGTAACTTTTTCTGAAATTTCTAATGTCGATTTTTCTATATATTTTTCATACTCATTTAATTCTTCTGTAGAGTGTTCATAATATTAGATTGCTAATTAGTGTAAATGTAATAATTTTGATAAATAAACAGGATGAATAGTTTAAAAATCTTCTAAATGAATTTAGAACTAAAGTTTTGAAAAACTATATACTTTGTAGATTATATTAAGATAATATTGCAATTATTCAAAATCTGTGCAGCCTGAATAGTTTTGTATTTCTTTCCAAAAATTAGACATTTTTAAAAAGATTAATATAATAATTTATTATTTAATATATAATGGGAAGGAATAAAATTGACATTCAATATCTAAAAGATGATCGTTTAAGGAATGTAAATTTATTAAATTAATTACTTATTCTACTATTTTTAGAAACTACTATATAATTTAAATAACTAATTAATATTATTTTAGATCACATTCAATAAAAGAAAAAATGGTTTGTTGAAAAAAGCATGTGAATTGGCTGTATTGTGTAACATAAAAATGCTGTTGTGTTTTAGTGATTTAAGTGGAATTGTATATTAATTTACTTCAAATGAAAATACTGTAATGGAGATGATGTAATCAAATCATAAAAAAGTTTTTACAAAATTGGATGTATGTAAACTATGTCTATATTTTATAGTATCCAGGATTTTAAAAGAGAAAAGAGAGTGAATCTTAATCAGAAGAAGAGAGTGAATAAAGTATTGAACCAAAAAGAACAAGAGCATAAAATCAATAATAATAATAATAGATATAATAAAAAAACTATTAGTAATAAACTAAGAATGTTTAAAAGTAAATTAGATAAAGAAATAAAATTATAGATAGTGTTGATTAAATATAATAAGAACCTTAATATTAATAAGATTCAAGAAAAATGTTAAAGATAGAAAACAAACAATAGGAATAGGATTTTCTAAGATCTCAAATGAGAATTAAAAATAGAACTAATAATAATGATGAAATAGTTGTCAATGATATAATTGATCATTAATAAGCTAGAAATTTTGATGATCTCTATTAATGTGGAAATCAATTTGATGAATAATCTAATTCTTAATAAGATCATCAAGATTATAAACAATAATTATCTATGTTTACTAATTCTAATCCAATGAAACTTATCAAAATGGATAGTTTACTTAACGGTATTAATAACAGTAAACCAAATAATTTTCTAAGTGAATAATATAATAAATTCTTTAATAATAAAAACAGAGTATTATTCATATCAATAATATAGATTGATTCTTTAAATAATAGTAAAGTGTTACAATCAAGTGTTTAATTTATTGTTCCACCTTAAGTATATTTCAATATTCCTCCTTCTCCAATTGGTGAGGCTATGAATAAAGTTTATGTAGGAGTAGATGAACCAAATGAATACAATATAGGATAACCTTAATATTTTGATGGTTTCAAAAAATACTCTAAATGAAAAATTAATAAATTTAAATTATCATATCTAAAAACAACTTTTTTATATTTCTAAAATCATATATCTATTTATTAAATATCATTTAAATTTAACTACTAAACCTAGTTATCATTAATCAATTATTAAATATCATTCTATTTATGATCTTCTTAATCAAATAAATCAAAATCTTCATCTGTAAACTTAAGATTTACATGATCTTCTATTTCCTGATATTCAATAACTGATGATTTAGACTATTATACTTAATTTTCTCGAGGAGATTTAATTGTATTTTCATAATTCAAATTTAATTTTATTCCCTAAAGATTTAATTTCTTAAGAGTTTCTCTTTCAATCAAGCCTTATATAGCAAACTACAATCGAGAAGTTTAATAAATGCTACTATGTATCGTTAATTTATTCTAGGCTATTTTCTTAGCATATTTATAGAATTTTAAAAATTACTCTAAATTAAGTGTTTTATCTTTAAATCTTACTTCTTTTATTGGACCAAAATTAAATGTTCTTCTAAATTATAATTAACAAAATTATGGATAATAAATACCAATAACTTATTAGAGTAATTCTTCTTCCATTAAGAATTCATTTAAAGATGAAATTATAATACTAAAAAGCATTAAACTTGAAAATATCGAACCGACATCAGCTAATACTTAGGATACTTTAACATACTGAACCACTTTTCTTTATGTTACAAATGACATAGATAATTCAGTAAGAAATACTGCAGGAAAATCATTCTTGAAACTTTATCCTAAACTCTGAGTTTGTACTTATATATCGCTAAAAATCCATTTAGAGTTATAAGCTGGAAGAAGAGGACCTTCATCTATTATTAAGTTTTAAGCTTGCATTATTATTCTTTAATAAAAAGTAGTGCTCCTATCAATAGCGAAGTTTAGTTCTGTTGACATATTGCTAATAATTCTTTTAAATGAATTATATTATTCAGTTAATACAGTAGTTTTAATTAAGAGATTGCTTTAGCTACTTTATTAATTTTCATTTACTTGAAAAATGAATCAATTATATCCTCTTCGGCACAATTTTTATGTTAAAATTAATTACAAACCTACAATCCTATCATTATTCGATGAGGATAATCACCCAATCCATTTTAAAGACTTAAATTTTTAGGTATGTATTTTTAAGTATTGAAATCAATTTCACCATTGTTGTAAATGATTTCACTAGATAAAAATACTATTAATTAATTTAAAAAATTACATGAATCTGCCCAATTATCGGAGTTTTATAAAATCATTATTGGAACAAGTATTTGAGCAGTCTTATTAAAAGGATTAATTTTAGTTCCTATAATTTAAAAACTCAATAAATCTTGATTATCACTTATTGTTAGATTTTCTGTATATTCATAAGCAATTGACTGAATAGGATTTATTTAATTTTTTCCAAACTCATATATTTTGTAACAAAAATAAATGAAACTGACAAGGTATATTAAAATTGAAATAATCCCACCTAATACAGTTTTATAATTATTTGATTCTTATTTTAATTTTGGTTTATAGACTGCTCCAAATTTATCAAAAGATGCAATAAATTCCATAGTAAATTAATTATACTAAATTTTCTCAATTAAATATTTGATATTATTACCTCAAATTCTTTCTAAATGATTGAATATGTATTATTAAATGAGCCTATTAGTAAGATAGTATAAATAAAAGAAAAAGAATGATTTAATTTAAGTCTAAAATAATTAAAAATAGAAAAAAGATGACATCTAGTTTAAAACGGATTATATTAATATATTAAATAATCAAATGTAAAAAGTGTTAGCTTTGATAATGACTATTTATATAGTTGGTTGTGTAGATCCAAGTATGGTATAATTGAGCACAGAAAAGATTGATGAACTTTCTTAAAGTAATTTGGGAAGATTCATAATTGAGATGGCTTAGACTCATGCAGAAATGAGAGGTCCATTAGGTAAGAATGAGTACATAAATAAAAAGATGATTTAGTGACAGCTATTGGAGATTTAGAAAATGAATTGACTGTTGAATTGCAATAATTAGAAGATGATTTTACAAGATCAACAAATTAACATCAAATTACTCAAGAAAACTTAGATATTAATATAGGTTAAACTGAAATAAACATTTTTAATTAAAAAGACTTTATTGATGCAATATTGTTACCAAGCATCGATTAAACAAATTAAAAGATCGATAGATTGAATGGTTTTATGAATGATAACAGAGACTCATTATCTAGAGAAACATTGAGTAGATAGAATTAACATTAAGCTTATTTAGATAGAGGTAAAATAAATATAAAATTTTAGTGAGTGAACATTAAGGTGCTATTAGTGCAGTAGATGAAGCTTTATAATTGATTAATTCATTAATTAATGGAAATATTGCATTCTCTGAAAAAGCAACAATCCATTAAGCTATAAAACGAGTCAATAATAAGATTGCAAAAACAAGCACAATTCACCCAGTTGTTGAGGCTTTACTTTAATTAACATAAAACTTTTCAGATTAAGGATAAGCTAAAAAGATTCGAGATTTGTTATAAGACACAAGAAATTAATTAGTTGCTAGTTTAAACTAAGTAATATTGATATATATGATATATTAGGAAAATGAGGATGAAAAATAAATTGAAGAGACTTGGGTTTAAAGATAGAAAACTTTAAATACAGAATACTAAGAATTTAAGAGATCTCTTCTTGAAGCTACTTATGTTTTAGCTGCCTATTAAAGTAAGCGATTTTTATATTATATTTTTAGATAAATTAAAATCTACTCAAGAAGCATTAGCTTAAAATGAACTTGATTTATAAAATTACAATGAATCTTTATGTAATTAAATTGATTATATTATAATTAGAATAAGATAAAGATGCTTAAGCTTAAGAGACTTAAATTTATAATGAATTGAAGGCTTAATATTAAATTCAACTCTAAACTACTAGAAATGCTAAAGATTTTGTGAACTCTGCAGAATTCAGCACAGTCATTAGAAACAAATTGAATTAAGGGGGATTAGTTTGATTAGTGAGAATTAAATATTAATATGTAAATTACATAAAATTCGCAATCTCCACCACCTGCAAAAAAATAACATCTTAAATTACATGTTTAACCTATTTAATTACCAGATGCAAATATGTTAAATAAGACTGTTGGAAATTCAGATCCAGAGATTGGTGGTAAGATTGTTAAAACAGAAAGAATCACGGCATTTAAGCAAAATAAAAAGTTTCATATTAAGTAAGTTTAAAACAACACACATAACAGATTGTAAACAAATCATCCACGACTTTTGTAATAAGAAAATGATGCTTTATCTCTGATATTGTAGAAATAATCTTAAACATCTACATCAGAGAAAGTTATTACAAGTATTATCTTATTCAGATAATAGAATAATTAGTTCATGATTTAAGAAATAAAATAGATTAATAGGACTCTGTTATTAGATTATAAGAGTTTAAAATTAATAGATTATAATAGGAGCTCTAATCTTCAAAATTATATTGCTCAAATTTATTAGCTAAAATATATTAAAATGATCCTAAAAATTAATACATTAATACAGTGAAAGTTCCAAAAATAGGCCCTTTATTTTAAGAGACTACATAATTAAGTTCCTTATAACCATCTTTATTAAGGGCATCCAATAATAATAATGATGCTACAAGAATTAAGAATTTGTAAACTTAAATTATTTCATTCAAATAGTAATAGTAAGAAATGAAAAAATTTATCAAAGAAACTTTTTTGTCAATAAAAAAGATTATTTAATCTTTTGAAATATAATCGAAAGAAAAAATTTAGGCTTTTTAAATGGATTAAAAAATTATATTAAATTCTCTTCAAGATATTATTAAAACAAATAATATGTAATAATATTTCTTATAAAATAGAAATAATAAAGAAGAACTGAGCAAAATCAATTTAAAAGCTGAAATTATTTGTTAAGAATTAATTCTATCTGAAGCATAAAAAGAGGTCTACTATTAAAAATGTCTTTCATTATTAAGTTGATCTCATCTTATTTATTACAGCAATTTATTATAATTTATGAAATTAAATCTATTTAATATTAGTTCTAATAAATATATCTTGCAAGATACATTTTTTATATATTTATACAGAATATAGATTTAATAATATCATAATCTATTTAGTAAGAAATTATTAATAATTACTTTTAGTAAATTATGTTAAAAAATTGAATAATAAAAAACATTAAGTTTAATAAAAATAATTGAAATATCAAATAAAATAGGTAAGGTTAAACTTTAAAAAAGGGCTAAGATAGATTTAAGTAAATAAGAATAAAACTTAATTCATAACTTATATAATACATTAATCTGATGTAGTTTGTAATTTTCTAATAAGATAATATAAAATAATATAAAAATTGATAATTTTGTAAGATAAATGGATCAGGGATGGGAAGTAAGTGAAGAACACTACTTAGAACATTTGATGTAAAATCCTCTATTTCTAAAGAGGTAGGGATCTTAATAAATTGATAAGCCTATCATTTAGGCACCTTAAGAATCCCCTAAAACTAGAATGAGATTTAGGACAACTTCTATGCCAAAATTAGATGAGAGCAGCAAGCCAAATTCACCTAATAAGAAACCAATTATGGAACCATAGAATAAAGTTGAATAGTAGATTAAATAATAGCAATCTTAAACAATTTGGAAAGCACCTATAAGATAAAAAAAATTTTAATTATATCCGCAAAAGATATCTTTAAGATCTACAATATTTTAAGCTCCAATGGATGAAATCACTCCAATTAAAATTGGAAGAACACTTTAGCCAAAACAATTTAATCCTGTATTATAAAATACTAATGATATTCATTACAACGGAATGAAAGGTTAAACTAGATCAGTAAAGAGTGCTTCAATGAGTAATCTTTTAAACAATGAAGAACGTACTATGCAGAGAAAAAAAATAGAAGATTTTGTTTTCAAAATAAGACCATAAAGAAATGCTAGTATTCTTTATGTGAACTCTTAAAGTTCATTATAGACTACTACAGATGATATTGTACTTAGAAAAATGTTAAAATGATTGATATATTATTTATATATTTTAATGACTAATTATTTATTGTAACAGATCAAGGATAAACAAAATAAAGATTAACATATTAATTCAATAAAAACTGAGAGACATCCAATGTTTAAAATTATGGAATAAGAATTTGCATTACCATCAATGAAAAATGAATAAAAATATGATGAATTTATGGGTCATATTAGATAACTTTTAGATAGAAACAAAGTTAAGTCATAAAACAATATAAACCCATTAAGAATTCCAAATAATTTTATTTTAAATAAGAGCACTAAACAAGGTTCAAGGAAGAAATTGTTTGAAACAAAAGTCAATGATGAGTAATATTAATAAAAATAAGTGTAAAATTAATAGATTTTGAGTGATCCCTCAGATACTCAGACCTAAAGAGTATTATAATATTAATAACGGATTGGATTAGTAAGGAAACATGATAAGACAGAGATATAATTAAGATAAATTGCATAGAAACATAATATAAAATGGTGAATTTGATTTATTCATTATATACTTATGAATCAAATAGTTTTTTTATAAATCAATCTAATGTTTGAGTAAGAGATGAAATATATAAATCATTTTAAATTGCCTCTTGTTATTGATAAGAAACTTACTAATCTAAGTAGATATTAAAAAGTTATTTTTAATAAGATCAGAGATTTATGTAAAGAAAATGAAAATGGTAAATAATTGGAAATCCTTTTAAGAAATCTATTTATTTATTTTCACTAATATTTTAGAAACAGAAAATTAGGAAATTTGTTTGTATGATTTAGGCTGGAGAAGAGTCAAAGGATGAGGACTAAAATAAATTAAAAGAATAAATTATATTCAATATATTAAGCTTAATTTTATTTATGATATTATTACAGAGCTGCAAAAGTGACTAGAAACTTTTTAGAAATTAAATGGATTATAAATGTTTTTTAAATTAGAAATTGAAGAAAGAGAGTAAATAAATAAATATTAAAATAAAAATGATTATTATTATATTGAAATACATACTAAATGTAGTCGTAAGAGAAATAGTAAGAAAATCAGATAGTTATTCTTGTTTGATAGGGAGAAAATAAATGAGAGTATATAAATAGTAATATTAAATTTTATAATATAATAATGTTAACAGAAAATTTTAGTAGTATTATTAATTAAATTTTGAAATGGCTGATCTAAAATTCAAAATAGCTCCAAGTAAAACGTTGGAGTAGGAGAAACTAAAATTACTAAAAGAGAAGGATGAAATAGTTTATAGATTTGAGAATTAATGGATAAAGGATTAGGATGAAGTAGGTAAATATAAGAAAGGAATCAGGATAAAGAACTATGTTGATGGAAGTAAATATGAAGGAGAGGTAATAAATGAGAAAAGAAATGGGAAAGGGATTTATCATTATAGTAATGGAGATAAGTATGTTGGAGAATGGAAAGATGATAGGTATTGTGATTTAAATAAAATAGATTTCATGGTAGAGGAGTGTATATATTTGCAAATGGAGAAAGATATGATGGAGAATTGAGAGAGAGTGCAAAACATGGTAGAGGTGTATATTTATATGTGAATGGGAATAAATATGAAGGAGAATGGATGAATGATAAAAAGAATGGAAAAGGTTCTTATACATATTTTGCTACAAATGAGAAATATGATGGATAATGGTTAGATGGTGAGAAACATGGAAGTGGTATGTATATTTATACAAGTGGTGATAAATATTATGGGGAATGGAGAGATGGAGAGAAGTGTGGTAAAGGTGTATTTGAATATTAAAATGGTTCAAGATTTGAAGGTGAGTTTTTGGAGGATAAAGCAAATGGTTTTGGAGTGATGCAATATTAAAATGAGGATAGATATGAGGGAGAATGGATGGGAGGTTAGAAACATGGTTAAGGAACATATATTTATAATGATGGAGCAAAATATTAAGGAGAATGGAGAAATGAGAATTAGAATGGACATGGAATATTTTATTATGTTAATGGTGATAGATATGAAGGTAATTTTGTAGATGGAGAACGTTGTGGGAAAGGAATTTATTATTATTTAAGTGGAGATAAATATGAGGGAGAATATAGAAATGATGTAANTATATGGGAAGGAAATCTGGATTATCAAGTTGAATATGATAATAAAATGTAAAAAAAGTAAATTTGATAAAATAAATAAATAATAAATGGATTATAAATGTTTTTTAAATTAGAAATTGAAGAAAGAGAGTAAATAAATAAATATTAAAATAAAAATGATTATTATTATATTGAAATACATACTAAATGTAGTCGTAAGAGAAATAGTAAGAAAATCAGATAGTTATTCTTGTTTGATAGGGAGAAAATAAATGAGAGTATATAAATAGTAATATTAAATTTTATAATATAATAATGTTAACAGAAAATTTTAGTAGTATTATTAATTAAATTTTGAAATGGCTGATCTAAAATTCAAAATAGCTCCAAGTAAAACGTTGGAGTAGGAGAAACTAAAATTACTAAAAGAGAAGGATGAAATAGTTTATAGATTTGAGAATTAATGGATAAAGGATTAGGATGAAGTAGGTAAATATAAGAAAGGAATCAGGATAAAGAACTATGTTGATGGAAGTAAATATGAAGGAGAGGTAATAAATGAGAAAAGAAATGGGAAAGGGATTTATCATTATAGTAATGGAGATAAGTATGTTGGAGAATGGAAAGATGATAGGTATTGTGATTTAAATAAAATAGATTTCATGGTAGAGGAGTGTATATATTTGCAAATGGAGAAAGATATGATGGAGAATTGAGAGAGAGTGCAAAACATGGTAGAGGTGTATATTTATATGTGAATGGGAATAAATATGAAGGAGAATGGATGAATGATAAAAAGAATGGAAAAGGTTCTTATACATATTTTGCTACAAATGAGAAATATGATGGATAATGGTTAGATGGTGAGAAACATGGAAGTGGTATGTATATTTATACAAGTGGTGATAAATATTATGGGGAATGGAGAGATGGAGAGAAGTGTGGTAAAGGTGTATTTGAATATTAAAATGGTTCAAGATTTGAAGGTGAGTTTTTGGAGGATAAAGCAAATGGTTTTGGAGTGATGCAATATTAAAATGAGGATAGATATGAGGGAGAATGGATGGGAGGTTAGAAACATGGTTAAGGAACATATATTTATAATGATGGAGCAAAATATTAAGGAGAATGGAGAAATGAGAATTAGAATGGACATGGAATATTTTATTATGTTAATGGTGATAGATATGAAGGTAATTTTGTAGATGGAGAACGTTGTGGGAAAGGAATTTATTATTATTTAAGTGGAGATAAATATGAGGGAGAATATAGAAATGATGTAAGAAATGGTTAAGGAGTATTAATATTAACAAATGGCGATGTATTTATGGGAGAATGGGCAAATGGAACAAAGAATGGTTAAGGAAGATATGAATATGCAAATGGAGATTATTATGAAGGATTCTTTTAGGATGGTAAAAGATAAGGTAAGGGTACGTATAATTGGAAGAATGGTTAGAAGTATGTTGGCTAATGGAAAAATGATAGAATGGAAGGAGAAATAGAACCAATTAATGCGATCAAATAAAGTAAATTTTAGAATGAATAATTAATTGATGTATGAAAATAAACTTATATTAAATGAAAATTTTAATTGTAAATGGGTATGGGAAATGTATAAAAGGATTCAGAAGTTCAGAACATTATAAATAAATGATAAAAGATGTATTGATGAATAGTAAATTAAGTTGTTAGCAGGAAAAAAGGAAATGATAGATACAGAGTTAGAGTTCTTTATAGCAGATAGAGATACAATAGATGATTTCCTATATGAGATTGATAGTTCTTTTGTAAGAGTAGAATGTGGTAAGATGTTTGATTCAATTGATTTGATATTCTTTGAAGGAGACGCTAATCTTAGACCATGGTCACCTAATGCATATAAATTTCTTATATTTTTAAGAATGTGTATGAGAAGTAATAAGATACTATTTGCATCCTCTTTTGCTATGCAAGGATTAGTATTTTTGATAGCATCTAATATCGAATGTGTATATTATGTAATTTATTTTAGTAATTATCAATTGTAAATGGATTAAATGGAAGTTAACTAGGTGATTTATCTAAAATAAAAAAATCAATGAACGAAATTCGTATGAGTGATTACTTTTTAGATAATGTAACAGGTGATCTATATAGTTTTAATTATGATACTGGAGAATGGGTAGGAAAAGGTAATGCTGGACTTCATAGTAGAAGAGCAGCTGAAGAATTCAAAACTATAGGTAAGTATATTGTTAAGGCACCTCAATATAAAGTATAAAGAATGAAAGAAATAGATTTATTATATGTATCTAAAGAAAACGAGGTTGTTTGTTCTTTGAGAAAGAACTCTATGCATAATTATTTATTCTATGATTTACCATTTGAATTTGTTGTTCCATTTAAAAATTCTTGGGATGTTCATCCATTTAATTTTGTAAACCCTAAAAAAACATTTTAAACTATGGCTGATTGTGAAAAAGGTTACATTTCTATATCTATTCTATTCAAGGTCCACTTGTCATTTCTGTCTCTGATAACATTGTGGCCACTCAATTCTCTATCAGATCCAAATATAAAGAAACTGTCTTAATGTTAAAAAATTTTATGGGATATTAATTAAGTATATCTATTTAATATCTAGCCAAATTATGTTCTGGAAGAGCTTAGACTATACCTATTGAAATTGCATCAATTAAATAAAATGATAATGCTATGGATATTTATCTTGAATAATTAAGTAGAAGTAAGTATAATAATCAAAAAACAATCAAATTTAATGTGATTACAGAATTTCATCATGCTGGTTTTGCAGCTAAAAAGTCTAATTAATTAGATGTTGTTGTAAATAATTCTATTGGTAAAAAGAAATTCAAATAAACTTAATCAAAACTTAATCCAAAAGATTTAGATCAATTGCTATTATATGTAATAAATAATTCTTATTAAAAAAGAATCCTTCCACATCAACTATTTAATTATAATAATAATCATAATAATAAGAACCCTAACCAAAATAAAGTATTTATTGTTCTTCACCAAATCATTTTGATGAAGTAAGAAATTAAGCCTTTTAAAGATCTAATATAGAAATTATTCAAACTCTCCATCCTTCTATTGATCCTGCATTATTTGCTTAAAATAGACCTTTATGGGTTCCAGGTTATCTATCTTAAACTCGTTTATAAAAATGTTAAATGAATAAAAAATAAAATACTACAAGTGAAGATAATCCTTCTAATACACATATTTTGACTGAACTTAAATATAATACAACACCTAGAATTCCTAGGGGTTAGTCTCAACCTCATTTCAGAGTTATCTAAAAAGATAAATGGATGACAAACAAAAATTTTTAAGTTTGAATATATTTTATTATTATTTATTTATTTTTAATGAGTCTAACTTTACTTAATAAAAAATATTAGGCATTGATGCAAAGAGAAAAACAAATTGAAGATCATTTTGATCCTGTTGTTAGACATAAAAAATAACATCATAATATTGAAGATCTTCGTTAAGATTATTAGGAAGATTTGGAAAATTATGGTATTTTTAATTATATCAATATAACTTCTTAGGATTTTCGAAATAATCTTTCAAAGCAAAAAAAGAACAAGAATTAGAGAATCTATAAATAACTCCTGAAAAATCTTTAAGACCTATGACTGCTTTTATATCACCTACACAAAGTTCTGTTTAAAGATAAAGACCTATTACTGCTCCTGGACTTAATTCATAAACCAAATAAATGATGAAAATTGATGAAAATGAAGAAATGATCTAATTACCATATCATTCAGAAACTAAATATTGGAGAAACACTAAAAAATATGATAAAAGTTTCAATCATTTTATTTATTAATAGCTAATCAAAATGTTGTTAGAAATCATTCTGCATTAAAAAAAGTATCTCTAGGAGGTGATTGTGATAATTATAATATTGAAGAATAAGAAATCAAAAATCATAATATCATTGAAAAATAAATCATTAAAAATAGATTGCTCTCTCCAACATATGTTTCATAAAGACATTAAATTAATGACAGAGATGTCTAATAATTAACTGAAGGTTTTTTTCAACATGTTGCTTTAATCAAAGGAACTACTACTTAAGTACAAAAAAATAAATAATAACCCGGTTTCTAATTATATGATAATCTACTTGATTTAATGAAACTTATTAATCAAGAAAATTCAAACAAAACTCCTGTTATCACAAAAACATCCTCTCAAGGATTCAGACCTTAAACTGGTGTAAGTAGATAAAATAAAAGCAATTAAAAAACTAGACCCTTCAGTAGTAAACTCTAGTCTTTAGGAGTTAGAGCATTTTAATAATGAAGTATTTTTTTTTTCTACTCAAATTTTATATTATTCTTTTTTTTAAATTCTTCTTTATAACATTATTTATTTTTTTATTGATCTCATCAATATTATTTATTTGGTTAGTAAACTTTTTTTGATTTATAGCTAATTAAAATATTCCAAATTACTTTCTTAAATAATATTAATAATCAATAATATTTTTGAAATTATAATTACCTTTTTATAGATTTTCAGAGTATTACACTAATAAAATGAAAAATAAATAATTAGTATATCATTAAATATTATCTTTTTTTATATGTTTAATAATATTAATTTTTTTCCTTCTTAATTACTTAAATAAAGTTTGAAATAAATTGATGAAATATAGAGATTGATTTTTAATTTTAGAATAAATTATTGAATAATAATAAATAATATAATGAATTTCTTAGATAAAAGAAATAAAATAGAGATTCTTTAAGAGAGAGCTGCTCTTTATAATAAGATCTAAGATGAACTGTATGAAAAAGAAGTCCCTGAATTTGAACATACAAAATTAATTAAACCAGTTTTAGATTAACATATTGAAGAGTTTGCAACATAATAACCTCCAGCAAATTTAAATAGTGTAACAAAATCATTACCTAAACCACCTGTATCAGTTTTGACAACATCTGCATTGATTTCATTAGGACTTGATAATTATGGAACTATGACTACATAAATGTAGGATATAAATCGTAAAAGAGAGGAAGATTTTAATCATTATAAATAATTAAAGAAGGAAGGTCGATTAGAAGAATTAGTAAAACCTTTAAAACAATAGAAAGAAAAAGATTAAGCTACTCAAGCAATTCTATTTAAGGTGGATCATATTAAAGATTATGAAGATAAAACACATACTGGATATAAATAATAGAAATCAGCACACAGAACTTATTATGGTATTGAATAGATATGATAATTTATAGTTGTTGATGAGACAATGAAAGAAATGATTAATGAACCTAATATTAAAAATCATTTGATGAAAAATGATTTAAATACATTTTTTGATTCTTATCTTAAACATAAAAATACTTTAAGAGGTGCAGTCAAGTAACCGACTCGTGCAAAATGAATTATTTAAATAAGTTCATATTATATAAATGTTTTAATAAAGGAATTCAAAACTAAATAATAATTTTAGTATGATATCTAAAACAGTTCAATATCAAATAATTATATTCTATCATTTGAATAAATATAAGAATTATCAAGGCAGTAATTTATACAAGTTAATGAAAATTAATGATAAAAATTCACAAAATTGTGCAAAGACAAGGAGATTCTTGAATTGCCATATCAGTGTTGTATTATTTCCAATTTTCAACTATTCAAATCAATTCATCTTATACCTATAAACACTTCATTTTTATCTTTAAATTAAATTCGATGTTTTTTTTATCCAGGCCTAATCAAATTGCCAAAGCTATCCTATCTAATATCTATATCTCCATCAGATTTTGAATGATGTATTTTTAGAATAGGAGTCAATAGTTTGGGTGATTCACTATTATAAACTGATTGATTTATTCCAAATTTCTGATAACAATTTGCTTCAGACATTTTTATTATAAATTATTTGATTTATTCATCAATTTTAATAGTTCTACAATATAATTTGTATATTTGTAAGAACTCCTTCAATTCTTTTAGGTTCTGAAAATGGCAAGAAGGAAAGAAATAAAATAAAATAAAAAGCCTAAGTAATAATAGCAAATATAAAACTATGAGATAAAATTTATTTAAATAAACTTATGTATGATATAATTAATATTAATTCAAGGAGAATCTGTTAAATATTGATTTCTTCATTTATAATTTAAAATCTAGTTTGATCGCTGATTCATCATTATTTGATTTGTATTGATATAACCTTTTTAGTAGAACTTATTCATTAAACTCTTAGTATATGATAGGTTTTTACTAATGAACAAACAAATAATTATATGCATTAAAAGCTTAATTTCCCTTAACTTCATCTAGCATTTAGACTAAAATTTTTATTAAGAATAATTGGTTAGTTTGCTTTTTATTCATAATAAATGATATTAGATACTTAGTAATAGTATTGTATAAAATGAATAACCCCATATAGCTATTTCCACTCAAAGGTTCATAAATTATTTTTAATGATCTAGGTCTTATAAAGTATTATAAATTATTATAATCTTTCTAATTAGTTTTCTAGACACCATTTCTTATTTCATTCATCAATATGTAATAATTAATTCTCTACATCATTCTTTGAATATTGAATATAGATATTCCCAATATCTTTTTAAAAAGCTTTATTAAACTCTTTATTACATTTCCTATATTCCTCTTAATTTATATTATGTTCTTTAATTTATTTCTTTCATAAGATGAGTAATAAAGGTTTAGTTTAATTTCTAGAATTGAATATTTAGTTTCTGAATAATTACTTATTTATACCTTCAAAATAATTAATTTAATGATTAATCATCCCGATGATCAGATTTTTAAGAAAATGCTTGATTAAACTAGTCCTTAATCAATCACTACTCAAAAATTATGTCTAAGATTAGGATATGATCCTAATGATCTGATTTATAAGTTTATTATAAACTCTATCTCTTAGATCTATTGAGTAATTCCCTTCAGTTTCATCTGAAGTATAAATGATGAAATACAATCATTATAAAAATAGAGTTATGAGTATAAACATATATTATTATTATAGGAATTATTAATGAAATATAAGCTACTAAATAAAGGCATAAACTTGGTGATTAATCCCTTAAGCAAATTACTTTCAATTAATAAGATAATAAGTATTCTATCTAATTCATTATAGTTTCTCCAATCTCAGTGAAGAAAGTGTTATTATCTAAGAAAAAAAAGAGAAAAAAAGTTTATCAAGACAAAAAATATTGCAAAATCTTATTTATTAATAATTATAAGAAGAAAAAAAGAATGTTGAGTACCTTTAAAAATAAAATTCAAAATTATTACAACATTAAAATATTTTATTAAGAAAAAGTGAAACTAGTTTCTCTAAAAAAAGAGATAGAGATAGAGATAGCTATAAAAATAAATCTGATGAAAATACAGATGAATTTTAAAAAAGAAATCAATATTTTATTACATGCACAGAAAATGAATCCAGAATTTAAGAATAAATCTAAGGAAGATTTTTAAAAAAAAATTTTAAACATGAAAATTATACTGAAAGAGCTCATGAAAAAAGAAAATAATAAGAGACTTTATTTTAATAAACGATTACTGATAGATTGAATAAATTATAATAAAAAGGTATGAATGATTTAATCAAGAATCCTAGGCTTAAACAAAAGTTGAACTTTATAAAAAAGATATGAAAAATTATTTTGCCCAAAAGAATAGTCAAATTGTTTTTAAAAAAGAAAAAAGATCTTAATTAATTGAATTTGAATAGTAGTAATATATTAAAGAATAATGTGAAAAAATGAAAAAGTTTTAAGAAAATAAATCTTAATTGATTTTAGAAGAATAAAAGAAAATAAGTGAAAGAAAAGAAAAGTATGTTAAAATGCTAAGAAAATGTAAAGAAAGCAATTTCGAATAATAAAATGTATTATTATTCATATAAATAATAAGAAACATTTAGAAGGTTTTAGCAATACATATTAATAATTGATAAAGAAGTAAGAACAAGTAATTTAAAATAAAGAGAAATTACTTGAATAGAAATCTTTAATACTTAAGGATAAATTATAATTAAATTTGGAAGATGTTGAATTCAATAGAGCTCATGCTTAAAGGATAAAATTAAATACATAAATTAAATTAAATGTTAATAAGGATACAAAATCATAATAATCATTTAGAACTTCTGATACATGGAGACTAAAAACATAATTAACATAAAAAGAATCAGAAAATTCATTATGGGAGAAAGCAAAGTAAGCAGCTTCTTTGTTTAAAGATCCAATATTATATGAGTAATATGTTGAACAATAATAATAAATATTGTTGAAAAAAAAAAAGTCATTGGATTAAAAATTCGCTTAAGCTGCTTAAATAATAAAGGAAATACTACCAAAGCATGAGGCAGAGAAATTACTTATGCCATCAGAATTGAAAAGTTTTCTTGAATAATAGAGTAGAATCAAAACTTAAAAATGAGTATTATAATCATAATTTATTTCAAACTAACCTATTGATATAAAAAATAATAGAAAGAAGTTTACTAAAATAATAGAACTAAGATTATTTTATTTATATAAGAATAAATTTAACATATATGGTTTTAAATAAATTATAAAAGGTTTAGTAATCATTTGGAAATAGTAGTGTCATATCTGAACTTAGGTTATTCTTTAGTGCTTTTTGTAGGAGACTCTCTCAAGATAGGTTATTTTAAAATAGATAATAAAGTACCCTTCTTTTTAACAACTAAAGCAAAAGACTTGCATTCTATTTCCTAAAGTAATTATTCTGTCTTAAACTTAGTTTTTAAAGGATTTCCTTATTGATCAGCAGAAAATACTTCATAAATCTCAGCATTTTCATTTATATCTTAATCATAATATATTTGAGTGAAATAATCAATGGCTGTTTCGACGGCTTCAATGATTAGAGAATCAGAAGTGATTTCTATTTATACTTGTAAAATTTTCTAAGCCACTTTTAAACTAAAGTTGTATTAATTTAATTGTGCTTCATTCATGTATGCCGACTCAGCAAGAGTTGATGAGGTGGCCTTTACATTTTATTTAGACATGTTTTTTCAATTGATATTAAAATATTTTATATATATATATATATCACTTTTAATTATTCAAAATTAGAAATTAAACTTAATTTATTTTAAATCATCTCTTTGTTATTTAACAATGATTGTGATTAACTATTTAAATCACAATAAAACAATACTATAATCATTTTTGGTCTAAATACAATAAATTAATCCTATGGCTAAAAACTGATTATTTTGATGGTAATATTATTTTTATAATAGAGGATTTCTGTAAGATCTTTTAATAGCCTTTTTAATCTTATTAATTATCCATCTCTTAATATTATAATTTCCTTATTATGAATATTTATTTTTAATTCTTTCAATAATTTATATTCTAAATCAGTAATAGCTATATTTATAATTCTAATGCTATCCTATATTGATTTGTAAATCTTTTCATTAATTTTGTATTTTCTTTATTAAATAATTAGAATTTTGATAATTTTTATAACTCATTGATATTGTACTTGAATCAAATGTTAATTACATCAACCAGATTTATTTTACTTGATCTAGTTTATTCATTTTGAATATTAAAGTTTCATCACTTTTTGAAGACATTTTCAAGATCAATTATATAATCTTAGAGCTATTAATTCCTTCTTTAAGGTAATGAATTTTAAATTATTTTCTATTTGAAATAAATTAATAATAAATGGGAAGTGTTAGTTATAATAAACCTTTAAAAAATAGATAGCCTATTAATTGTAGATTTTAATTAAAACCTACTATCTAAATTTATTAAATGAATGATTATGCAGGTAAATGTTTGTTTGAGTGTGGAAATTAGACCATTTTCTAGTACTTAGAAAATTTTTCAACCATTCTCATTTAAACTCATCAAATGCTTATTGAGAGATTATTTGTTAGAAATGGAGATTTTTATTACAAATCAAAAACCACTAGTTGTTGTACTCTTTATAACATGAGAATCATTTTATAAAAATTTTAACCTTCAAAAAAACAAATGAGAAAAGCTTAAAAACTTTTAACATTATTAGAGTTATATGCTAAAGGAGAAGATCTATAATAAAAACCAAAAATTGTAAAATAAGTTATTTTATAAAAAGATCTTTAGCAAAATAATTCACTTAAATATCAATAACAACATCTTATTAATTCTGAATAAAAGATTAATTTCTATTAGATTATAAATTAAACAATTTAATAATGTAAAAAATCTATTGAGGAATTAATTTAAGAAGAAAATCTTAATTTTACATTATAAGAAGACAGTGTTTAGATATTTATAAAATAAAATAATATTAAATTTTATTCTAATGCTAACTTATTGCTTTTTCATTAAAACAAAAAAATTTTTAAAGCTAAGAATTATTCATAAGCTCAATTTAATGGAATTTTAGGAAGCATTTTATCCAAATTGAATTAGGATAATAATGAATTTTTAGTTAAATAAAAAAATAAAGGGTTTTTAACATTAATTCACAATTCACAAAAAAATGATCAATTATCTTAAAAAAAATAAGAATAATAAGAATAATAAGAATAATAATAATAATAATAGTAATAATAATAATAATCAATTAAAGAATAATAATAAACTACAAAATAATAATAAACTACAAAATAATAATAAACTACAAAATAATAATAAACTACAAAATAATAATAAACTAAAAAATAAGAATAATAAAAATTAATTGAAAAATAATAAGAACATTGTTTATAGTAAAAATAAGTTGATTAGAATTAAATAAAAAAATAAAGTAAATACAAGGATATGAGTTTGATTAATTCGGATACTTTTTCATTTAATCAATTTGAAGTTGGTCCTATTTAAATAAAAATTAAGTAATGAAATATTGATATTTTTAGGGATATAAATTAAAATAGAGAAATAATTGATTTCATTTTTGAATATCACAGAGTAGTTCATAATAGAAATGATGATGATTAGGAGATCATAAAATTATATTGTAAAGATTATTTAGATAGAAACACATTTTTGGAAGATGATAAGTCAAATATTAAAATAAGATTAGGACAGAGATATATGGAATACACAATAAATGGTAAACTTATAGCAATAAGTGCAATTATTTTGACTTAAGAATATTTTATCTCAGAATATTTTTTCTACCTTCCTGAATTTAAAGATTTTGATATTGGTGTATTTTCAATATTAATTGAACTCGAGTATGCAAAAAGGATTTAAAAGCATTTCCCAAAATTCAAATATCATACTCTTGGTTATTGTACTTTTAAGACTAAAAAAATGGAATACAAATTATAATTTAGTGGAATTGAAATTCAATGTCCTCTTACTTATATATGGACAGAATATAATGATTAAATTAGAAATAAAATGGAATAGTAAATTCTTTAAGTTTGTCCACCGATTCCATTTTAACCTTTAGATTTCTCTAAAGTAACAATTTTGTTATCAGGTATGGCAGTAAAGGCAAATATAGTATGTGAAGAGGAATAACAAGATGAATTATCAAAAATCTTGATTAATAATGCTTAAATATTAGGAAATGATTTAATGTATCATTTTAGATTTTCAAATGATCAAGAAATCTATAAGGATTGATTTTAAAAATATGTAGGATTATATATATATTTAATTATAAAAGTATTTTGTGTTATATATGATATGTTTCTTCAATTTCATAAATATTTTATATTTTTTATCTACTTTTCTTATTTTAATTGGTAAATGATTCTTCTGATATGGAGTTTTGTATTTTATTTTATAAAATCCTGATAATTATATTTATTATTTATTATTATATATTACTTTATGGGATGCTGTTTGTATACAAGTACACATGAACCTGTTCAAGAAAATAATTACTAAATAATTATGCCTAAGAGTGTTACATATTTGAAAGTATTAAAATCATAAAAATCATCTTGTCTATATGAATGTGGTAAACACTAATATATTTATTATCTTCATCCATACAGCAATTTTAGCATTGAGATTTTAGAACTTCTTCTTGATAGGGGTTTTGTAAGAAATGCTAAATATTTTCGAAAATATAATCATCATAATTCTTGTTGTTTAGGTTATAATTCTAGAGTTAATGTATAAGAAAATTTACCAACAAAAAAATAGAAAACTATAATTAATAATTTTATTGATGATGTTATAAAAAAATATCCTAATTTAGATTTCAAAGAGAAAAGTAAATTAAATAAGGAAGATAATTAACCATAATAAGTAATCAATAAATAACTTAAATAATAATCGAAAAAAGTTTAGAAAATTGTAAATTTAGAAGATGTTCAAGAATTGATGAATGAAATATAGATAATACTCATTTCTTGTTGTAAAATGATAAATGAAGAGATCGATTAGAATTTAAATTTTGAGATTGTAAATTAATATCAATTAAAAATATTTGAAAATGATGATGATCTTGGTTATTATACTAATCATAATTTAATATTGTATGATCAAAATATAAAATTATTAAAATCTAAATAGATAGTCTAATAATAATTTAATAAAATGTTAGGTATAAAATTAAATGAAAAAGTTATAATGAAAGAATACAAACTTTTATAAAATAAAGATGGTTATTTTAATATATTAAAAATTGGGAGGGAATAATAATAAAGAAAAAAGGAGGGGAATAAGAAATAATAAAATAATGAAGGAAAAAAAAAAGAGAAATAAGAAAAAGGATAAGTAAAAGAAGTTTTGAATTAAATTAATGTGATAGATGATTAGAGTTTTACATTGAATGATTTTAAAATAGGTGATATGACAATAAAAATAGTGTATAATATATGTATGATAATAAAATTAGAGATCCTTACTAAAGTGAAGAAAATGTAACACTTTATCTGAATTATATGGCTTAAGTTCATAATTCATAATCTTCTTTAGAGAGTTTTACAAATTATTACGCAACAAGAATTATATTGGCTGATTAGTGTATATAAAATAAAAGCTAGAATGTAAAATTAATTTTAGGGTAAAGATTTATGGAATACCAAATAAAGGGTAAATTAATTGGTTGTGGAGTAATTGAATTAACAAAAACTTAATTATTGTCTGAATATTTATTTTATGATCCTAGTTTGAAACCTTATAGTTTTGGAGTATTTGCTGCTTTTGTAGAAATGGAATATGTGAGAAGGGTGTAAAAGTATTTTCCAAATTTTAAATATTCATCTTTGAGTTATATTATATCAACATGTTAAGCAATGAATTATAAATTATAATTCAAAGGATTAGAAATATAATGTCCTGATTCATATGTTTGGATGAAATATAATAAGGAAATAAAAAAACTAATGAAAAGCAATACATCTAGATTGAATAAGGATGTATTGATTAAAATGAATAAAACCTATGATTTAAAGGAATGTTAGATATATACTTAAAACAATTATTATTAATTATCTTAATTAGATTAGGAGAAATAAAATTAGATAATTTGGATTTTAAATTAGAATATAGATGTGTTAGGAGAAGATTTAATAAAGGGGTTGACTTTTTTGTATTGATAAATAATATGGATGAAAATCATTTTAATAATTTTACTACATTATATAAAATAAATTTAAAAATGAAAGTTCAGTATCCATCAATTAATGGTTTAATTTTAGTGTTTAAATTAAAAATTGATTATGAATGTTTTTTTTTGGAAATTAAAAAAATCATTCTTTTCTTTTTCTCTATGTAATTTATCAAAAAATGATATGAATCAAAATATTAAATATGAAACATAACAAATAATAGAGTCATTACATTCTAGACTTTTACGACATAGAAGACATTTCAGATAATGAATCAGAGAGTTCTAAATCGTCAAATAATTAATAATAAATAATTAAGCCAAGTCCAATTCCTAATAGATTAGAATAATTGAATACAATTTTATAAGTAAAAAAAGAGACTGTAGAAATACCATCTATTTTGATATAAGAAGAAGAGGAGCCTATAATAAGAAGAAAAGTGGATATTCAGAAATAATAATGGTAGGTCAATTTTGATGAATTATCAGAATAAGAATAATAAGATAGTGATAGATCATAGGATGCAATAGAAATACCGAAAGATCCAAGTCCACCTACAATAGCACTTGAAGAACCTTAATATATTGAATAATATTTTGAAGATTAAAATGTGATTGAAGAAATAGATATTGAATAAGAATAATTAAAATTAGAATAGAGAAAGGAATAGTTGAAATAGGATTTAATAACTAAAAAATAACAATAATCAAAATCAATTGTTAAAGTTCCATCAATTTAAAAAGAATAACAAAAAGTATAAGAAATTAATTAATTCAAAAATAACAAAGTAGAAGATAGAACTAAATAAAAATATAAATAGAAATTTTATAATCCTAAAAATTCATTGATTTATTTAAGATTAAAAGGTAGGGAAGATTTATATAAAAAGTAAGAATTAATTGTAGAAGAATGGAATAAACCTTTAGAATAAGATGAATTATTAGAAGGTTTAGAATGTATCAATAGTTTATTAATTGGATTATCTAAAATGAAGGATAGAAAAGTTAATACACTTGAAAAATAGAAAATAGTACCTTTATAGATATAAAAACATCGTTTAGATGATAAAGGTGAACATCATAAAGAATCTAAACTATAAAAGAAAGATGATAAAGATAAAAGTATAGAATAGTAAAAGAAAATGTAATAGGATATTCAAAAAGAAAAAGAATTAAAATAAACTGAATCAGCAATTAAATAATAATAACTTTAAGAAGCACAATAAGCTAGATAGATTAGACATGAAAAATAATTATAGGNTATCCATCAATTAATGGTTTAATTTTAGTGTTTAAATTAAAAATTGATTATGAATGTTTTTTTTTGGAAATTAAAAAAATCATTCTTTTCTTTTTCTCTATGTAATTTATCAAAAAATGATATGAATCAAAATATTAAATATGAAACATAACAAATAATAGAGTCATTACATTCTAGACTTTTACGACATAGAAGACATTTCAGATAATGAATCAGAGAGTTCTAAATCGTCAAATAATTAATAATAAATAATTAAGCCAAGTCCAATTCCTAATAGATTAGAATAATTGAATACAATTTTATAAGTAAAAAAAGAGACTGTAGAAATACCATCTATTTTGATATAAGAAGAAGAGGAGCCTATAATAAGAAGAAAAGTGGATATTCAGAAATAATAATGGTAGGTCAATTTTGATGAATTATCAGAATAAGAATAATAAGATAGTGATAGATCATAGGATGCAATAGAAATACCGAAAGATCCAAGTCCACCTACAATAGCACTTGAAGAACCTTAATATATTGAATAATATTTTGAAGATTAAAATGTGATTGAAGAAATAGATATTGAATAAGAATAATTAAAATTAGAATAGAGAAAGGAATAGTTGAAATAGGATTTAATAACTAAAAAATAACAATAATCAAAATCAATTGTTAAAGTTCCATCAATTTAAAAAGAATAACAAAAAGTATAAGAAATTAATTAATTCAAAAATAACAAAGTAGAAGATAGAACTAAATAAAAATATAAATAGAAATTTTATAATCCTAAAAATTCATTGATTTATTTAAGATTAAAAGGTAGGGAAGATTTATATAAAAAGTAAGAATTAATTGTAGAAGAATGGAATAAACCTTTAGAATAAGATGAATTATTAGAAGGTTTAGAATGTATCAATAGTTTATTAATTGGATTATCTAAAATGAAGGATAGAAAAGTTAATACACTTGAAAAATAGAAAATAGTACCTTTATAGATATAAAAACATCGTTTAGATGATAAAGGTGAACATCATAAAGAATCTAAACTATAAAAGAAAGATGATAAAGATAAAAGTATAGAATAGTAAAAGAAAATGTAATAGGATATTCAAAAAGAAAAAGAATTAAAATAAACTGAATCAGCAATTAAATAATAATAACTTTAAGAAGCACAATAAGCTAGATAGATTAGACATGAAAAATAATTATAGGAGAAGGAAAAACTAAAATTGTTAGAATAAAGATAAGTTTTTAAAATATTAACAAAAAAATAAATTAATTAAGGATTAATACTTTATAGATGTCAAATAAGATAAAAATAAAAAGATACAATTAAATGGTTAAGATATTCAGAAATTGCTTTAATTAGTAAAGGTGAAAGTGAAATCTTTAATTTTGAAAAAAGAATGTCAGATTAAATGTTTATGTAATTGCATAAAGCTAATATGACATCAGTATTAATAACTAAGTAAGCAATATTTGATAGAGTAACTATACATTATGTTGAAGAATAAAAAGAATCTGAGGAAATCAAAGAAAAAGAATCATTCATATAAAAAGAGTAGGAAAATTTAAATATAAATATAAATGAATAAAAATAAGTGAAAGAAAAGAGAGTAATCAAAAATACTGAAAGGAAAAAAGTATAAGATATCTAGAAGAATGAGGAATAGGATAATTTATCAGTTGATGAACAAAAATAATAATAATAAAAATAACAAAAATAATAATAATAAAAATAACAAAAATAATAATAATAAAAATAATAATAATAATAAACAGATTAATAAGAGTTAAAAGATAAATCTCAATAAGAATAAATAGAAACTAAAAGAATGAAAAATAAAGTAAGTTATTTAGAAAGTGATGAAGAGAAGAAGGATGAAGATCTCTTAGATGCTGATTCTATTTAGATTTTTAAAATAACTTAAGATAGATAAAGAAAATTAGATAAAAAAGATAAGGAGCATAAATCATAATAAAGTAATTAATAATTAATTGAAGAGTCAAAATAAATAGATTCAATTGAACTAACATAGAAAACTAATAATAATTAATCAAAAGGATAAAAAAAAGTTAAGAATCAAAAAATTAGAGAATGTCCATTGAGTAGATTAGAAACAAATGATGAAATTAAAAAAAAAGAAAAAATTAATTAAAAAAGAAAAGAAAAAAGAAGAAAGGAACATTAATAATATTTGAATGAAATAGATTATGAATAACTTAATGAAGTTGCTCACTCAAAATAAAAAAAACCTTCTAAAGATAATAAAAATAGGGAAATTGATAATTCAATATAAAAATAATCTTAAAATAAAAAAAGAGATGATAAATAGGATGATGTAAATTTATAGGATAAAATAGATGTAAAAGATATATAAGAAACAAAAAATGGTGATTCTTCTAAAAGAGAAGTAAGATTAAACAATAGAAATAATAAATAATAATCTTAAAAACCATCACCAAAAATAGATTCTATTGAACCTGGATATATTTCTTCAAAACGTATTTATGAAAACAGAGACTAAAAGAAAAAAAAGTTGAAAGTTATAGAAGATGAGGAATCAGAATATAATGAGGAAAAAGCTAAATAAAATGAAAAGAAACAATAAAAAAAAAGAGTGAGATAAAAATGAGGATATTTTTATATAATTATCAAGTTCTACCAAAATGGATAGCTATTAATTTATGGATTAAATCATTTGTATTAATTGTTGAGATTTAAGTTTAGTTATTATATTGTTTGACTTGAAGTATAAAATGAAAAATGTAATAATTATATATTAATAATATAAAATCATATAATAACTTAACATTCAATAATAATTGAAGATTTGAGCTATTTAAAATTTAACTGAAAGAGCATAGAGCATTTAGTTACCTATAAATCCGTTTTTATAATAAATATATTAATATGTTATAATTTCATGGCATTAAGTTGATACTATTAGTAATAGTAACAGCTGTATAAAGTTAACTAGCTTTTGAAACTAAAGAAATGCTACCAATAAACATAAATAATTAAATTGGAAGTTAATTAATTCGAGATGTAGTAACTGAAAATAAATTGTTGGATAATGTAAATTATATAAGTGATGATAAGTATAAATGATTTACTAATCAGTCTAGAAATGAAGCAAATAACTTATTTTTGATTGAACCCTTTCAAAAATCATTAAAAGTCTTTTCATAATAATCATTATTAATAGAACATGAACCAACAGAGGTTATAGAGTAATATTCTCAATAAAAGGAATCTTAAGATATAAATAAAGAGAATTCTAAGATTTCAATTCAAGTTGAAAAGGAAATCTCAAAAGAAACACAGAATTTAAATGAAAAAAAATAAAAAGAAGAAATTATTTATAATAAAAAAATACTTAATTCAATTAAAGATGGTAAGATACAAAATAAGATTTTATAATCAGATTAAAAAATTGAAAATAATAATGATAATGATATAATTATTTAAGATATTAAAATAGAATAATTACATTAAGTAGTTAAATCTAAAAAAGAAGACACATAATCTTAGAATGAAGATTTAATTATTATTAAAATAGATGAAGAAATTAAAACAACTCCAAGAATTTTTGGAGTAATGGATAATAATAATTAAATTGAATAGTAAGAAATAGATTTAAACAATGAGAAAGATTTAGAAGAATCTGAATAAATTGATTTAGATGAATTTAACACTATTAATTCTAAAATAGAAACTAAACAAAATTAATAATTGGATAAATAAAGTGTAAATTAAGAAAAAGATATAACTTTAGATGAAAAAGTAAATAAAAAATAATTATCTAATGTGCTTAAAAACAATAAGAAATAGTAAAATGATAAGAAAAATAAATAATAAAATTTAAAAGTTAAATCTACTAAATCTAAATAGGATGGTAATATGGATTCAAAAGATTAAAAATTAATAGGAGAGTTAATAAAAGTATAAGCTGAATCTGATAATGTAGATCTAAATATATTTGAAAATGAAAATTCAGATTTGATTCCAATAATAATTGAAGATTCACAAATCCCTTAGAAATCAAATATTTTAAAAGATAAATCATAAAAAGTTAAATAAAATACTGAAAAAGAAAAGAATAATAAATAAAATGATATTGTTTAAGATAATTTGAATAAGGATAAAACAAAAGCTGATATTAATGTTGATGAAACAAAATTTGAAGAAATCTAATCTGAATTGGATGAATTAGCAAGAGAACTTGATTAATTGAGTTAGGATTAAACAAAAATATAGAATGAATTGAATTAGGATTCAACGAAAATTTAGAATGTAAATAATGATAGTAAAAATTAAGAAGAATAAGATAGCAATGATACATTGTAATATATAACAATATCTACAAATAATGATCCAGTTATTTTCAATTCTTTGGAAGATGATTATTATGTAGATGATTTAAATAATGAATTAGAATAATAAACGTTGTAATAGATTCCAACTATTAATATTGAATCAAAAAATGAATAAGAAGAAGTTAAAGTTTTTATTGTGAATAATCCTGAATAATTAGTTACTTATAAGTAGAACAACAATAATGAAGATCAATTTTTAGAAGATGATATATAATAAAATGGAATAGATACATAGATCTAAGAGAATGATGTTAATATTTCTATTGATAATAATAATGATGATTAGAAATCTAATGATAATCAAATTTAAAATAATAATAAATAATCTTTGAATTAGGATGATGATTATTAAGGAATAGATGAATTATAATCTGAAAATTAGAAATTTAAATTTAATAATTATGAGAAGGTTGAAATAAAGAAAAATTCTTAAATTAAAAAAGAAATTAGTGTTGATGTAGATAATAATATAAAAAATGAAAACATTAATAATAATGAAGTTTTTTTTACAAATGATGAATTTTAAAGAATAGCATCTGAATCTGAAGCAGAAATAATTGAAAATTTAGAAGATCTTTAAGAAGAAATGTAAGCTGTTTATTAAAGATAGATTAAGTCTGATTAATTTGAAAGTATTAAGAATAATCAATATGAAAATAATATTAAAAAATATTAATAAAAAATAGATGAGAATAAAAAATAAATTTAATTGGAATAGGATTATTTAGATTAGATTAGAAATACTTAAATAAGGGATTAAAATTAAAAGATGAAAGATGATGAATTTAATAAGATGATTAATGATTTAATAAATGAATTTGATTATAAAAATTAAAGAGAAAGAGATATAATAAATTATGAGAGATAGATTACTTAACATATAATTGATAATATTGAAGAATTAAGATATGCAGAGAAGATATTATAAAATGATTATAATGAATTAAGTGAAGAAGAAGAACTTTTTGAAAATTAAGAATATGAATAATATAATGATTAGAGATATTAGGAAGCTTAGACATAATTAAGAAGATAAGAATTTTAAAAATAATGTGATGATGATGATTAACCAAGTAATTAAAGTAATTAAAATAATGAAAGTAATTAAAATTAAGCAATTAGTGAATATGAAGAGGAAATAGAAAAGAGAAAGAAAGAAGTGATTGAAAAAATTAAGAAAGAATTAATGTTAAAAAAGGAAAGACTCAAAAATAATAATAATAATAATAAAAAAACTGATAATTTATCCTCTTATGAGTTTGAGAGAATTTATTTGGATTGGGCTACAGATAAAGAAGATATAATTTCTAATATCTTATTACATTCAGGTAATTCAGATATTGAATAAATGACTACAAATCATATTTAAGAGAATCTAGTCTAAAAAATATCTAAGAAATAAGAAGTGGAAGAAGAAATAAAAAAATTATATTAAAATTATAATAAGAATGGTTAACACTTAAGAGGATAAAGATGAATGAATTAAAAAATAATTATAATATTAATTAAAATATTATTTAAAAAATAACAATGTAAAGTTAATTCCAAAGTTAATACCCTTAATTTGATGATTTAGATGAAATACGATAATTCATAACAACTAAAACAAATACTGTTGATTTTAATCTTTAATTGCCACCCTATCTGTCATCATTTTATTAACCATTAAGAAAACAAGCTTTTTAAAATTATATAGTATCATATAATGATTTTATAAATATTAGCCAGCCAAAGTAAGTGATAGAAATTAGAGGAAATTAGCAATTTATAAATTCATCTAATTGGTTGACATAGAAATATTGGGTTTATTTTCAGAACTGATAATCAAACCATATTAGAATTTGATATTAATTAGACATTATGGAATTCCTTAAGATTTGGATGTGGAGAAATTGAAATTAGACAATAAGACTTTTGGAGCATTAAATGATTTAGCTAGTTCAATAGCTTATTGGAATCTTTAAATTGAAATAGCTGTTGACAATATTACAAGAGTTTAGTTATATGAATTATGGAATCCCTCTGGAAAAATTAAAGAAGCTTAATTAACAGCTGAAATTAAAGGAATTCTTAGTCCATCTGATGATTTTGATTATAAGGTAATATTAATAATTTATATATGTTAGACATATTCAAAACATATATTAATTAAGATGTTAGCCTAAGGAGCTGAGAAATTTGGAAAGTATTTGTATTCAAATGGATTATCAGAATCTAATTTATCATATGGTGCAGCTTTAGTTATTTATCATGCATTAGTTGGAAAATCTGCATTACCATGGAATGTTATAATTCCTAATATCTCATTGAAGTGGCTAGTATTAAATATTAATTATGATTAGTTTGGAGGAGTTATAGGTTCTTTGGCTTTGGGAAAAGTTTCAACATATTTAGAAAAATGTGATTAAGTATAATAATTATAAGGATGTGCAGAAGTATTTTAAGAAATCACTAATTTTTTAATTAACTTTAATGAAACGGTATCAGCAGCTATTAATGATGTATTGTTGACAGTTAATGAGGAATAAGAGTAAGAAAAAAAATAAAGTAAATATGATTGATTATTATGTAGATTTGGCAAATCTGATTGATACATTCCTTTAATCACCGGAATCAATTAAAGATAGTTAAGCTGAAATCATTACTTGTGAAGACATAATTAAACATGAATAAGATGAGTGGCAAGTAATTTAATGATTATTAATTCTATAAAATACATTTCTAAATTTAATACTATTAATCAAATTTATATATTATTATTAACAATCTAAATATTAAACAGAAATTTTATATTTTCTTATTTATGTATTAAAATTAAAAAGTATAATAATTCCATTCATATTTTTTATTCTTATACTATTAAAAGATATT
>CAJJDN010000086.1:74071-109267 GCA_905182985.1 Paramecium sonneborni | reverse complement strand
AGTTATTTATCATGCATTAGTTGGAAAATCTGCATTACCATGGAATGTTATAATTCCTAATATCTCATTGAAGTGGCTAGTATTAAATATTAATTATGATTAGTTTGGAGGAGTTATAGGTTCTTTGGCTTTGGGAAAAGTTTCAACATATTTAGAAAAATGTGATTAAGTATAATAATTATAAGGATGTGCAGAAGTATTTTAAGAAATCACTAATTTTTTAATTAACTTTAATGAAACGGTATCAGCAGCTATTAATGATGTATTGTTGACAGTTAATGAGGAATAAGAGTAAGAAAAAAAATAAAGTAAATATGATTGATTATTATGTAGATTTGGCAAATCTGATTGATACATTCCTTTAATCACCGGAATCAATTAAAGATAGTTAAGCTGAAATCATTACTTGTGAAGACATAATTAAACATGAATAAGATGAGTGGCAAGTAATTTAATGATTATTAATTCTATAAAATACATTTCTAAATTTAATACTATTAATCAAATTTATATATTATTATTAACAATCTAAATATTAAACAGAAATTTTATATTTTCTTATTTATGTATTAAAATTAAAAAGTATAATAATTCCATTCATATTTTTTATTCTTATACTATTAAAAGATATTATTAATTCAATTCTAAAAATTATTAATCCTTCCAAATTATATCATGTTACATATCACATATTTTGAAAATGGCAATAAAATGAGTTTATCTATTGAAATAACAATATTTAAATTCAATTTTCAATTGTTTTAATATTAACATAATTAATATAGTTTATATCTTTGATTTTAATAGATCCATGTTAGTTAGATAATTATTGTTTCCTTAAATTATTCAAACTCAAAATTCTACATAATTAAATCTCATTAATTTGAATCAAAAAATTACAATAAATGAATTACTTATCTAAAATAATTTAGAGATTCTAAAAATTAAGTGTATTTTAGGATAATGTATTTAAATAAACAATTATCATATATAATTTATTTATAAATATTATTATATAAATAAGAAATAAACAATTATCATTGAATTCATTTGGATTATAAATATAAAAAATTGGTACATAATGATTTTCATTGATTTTTATAGAAACTATGGATGATGATGAATCTACCTCATTTCATGAATTATCAACAAATGATAGAGTATGCAATTTAAAATAAATATAAACTTGGTTTCAGAATCAAAAATTAGCCATAACAAATACTGAGTTATTTACAACTTAAATATTTGATGACCTTAAAAAATAATGTGAATAATAAAATGAAATCTTATAAGTTTCTCCTGAATTCCAAGAAACAAAAGAGTTAATCAATTCTTTTTATAATAAAGCATAAAGAATTTGTTTGAAAATTAAGAAAAAAACAGAGCCTCGTTCTTAATTGTAAGAAAGAATCAAATATTAGAAAGTAAAAGAAGATGAGGAAGTAGAAAAGAATAGAGAAATACTTATAGAAGTAAAGAAAAAACTACTATGTATTATAAGAATATCTAAAGGGATTCCATTTGTTATTAATTTTATAAAAAGTTAAAATGTGAGAGATAAATAATACAAACTTACTTTAATGGTAGAAGATGCTTTATTAGATGGTATTAATTGGTATTTAATGTTGTATAATATTAAAGAAAATTAATGGAATAAAGAATTACCATAAGAATGTAAACTTAAAGAAATTCTTCATTAATTGTTGGATATTATCTGGTTATAGAGACAGGATTTAAAAAATGAATTAAATGAAATCTTTTTTAGATTGAAAAAGACTTAACTTATCAAATTACTTGATAAGTAAGCTGAAAAATTTGAAAAGAATGATAAATTTACATAATAATCAACAAAAATTTTACAAAAATTATAAGAATTTTGTAATGGACTTGAAACAATTAAATTATCACCAAATAAGGCAAATGGTTTATATTATTTATAAAGGATTTTATTATCATATTGTTGGGTAAAATAGATTGAATTATCAGAAATGTTATTTCATACTAAAATTACAGGTAGATTAGATAAATTAAAATAAGATAAGGATCATAGTAATGTTATAAGATTAAGATAAAGAATTACATTTTTAAGATTTGTTTATAGAATACCAGCTGTTAGATCATGGTGTGAATAAAATTAAATTATTCCTTTTGAAATGTAATCTAATATTCCTCAATATCTATAAGAAGAATACGATTAATTCATGAGTGATAAAAAGGAAAGATTATTTTCAGATACAAAGGAAGATTATTTTATTGAATCTTAATTGAAATTCCTTGCAAACAATTTTCAACATTATAAGAATAAAATTAGAATTATATTCAACGATCTTAGATTCATTCAAAATAAATTAGAAATTTATGAACTTTATTAAGAATATGTGAATAAATATGATGGTGATATAGATAAAGTTTCAAATCTTTAATTTTAAAAATAATAGAAAGATATTATTATAGCATGCTGCATTAGACATTTAGAAATTAAATTATCAAATGAAGACTTCACTAAATCTGTTTTGCCTTTAGTGAAATTTGATTTTATATTAAAAAAGGAAAAACACTTTTAATTTTAGTAGACTTCTTATGATAAATCTTAATACTCCTTTTTAGCAAAACCTTCACTTGTTAAAATTTTTCTTATTGATATTTTAGCATAAGAATAACCATTTCCATATATTTTTGAATTTATATATTATGAAGATGGAAAATTGTAGTAGTCTATTAAAAGTACTACTCTTTAAGGATAATTCTTTTATTGTCCATAAATACGAGAACATTTATCAAAGAAATATTAATTTAATATCAAATTAATAGAAAATTAAAATAAAGTTACTTTTACTTATTTACCTACTATTCATTATGATTATGTTAAACCAGCTGCAACTATATCATGGGAAGATATTTTATTACAAGATTTGAAACTTATTTCTTTACATAGAAATTAATTAATAGACGAAATTCATTTTATGGTTCGTAGTAACAAGTTTCAGACAATCAAGCAATAAATATAACAAGACACAAAGTACTTTAATGATCATTTAAAAATTATGAATGATTTAGAAGTATTTAATAATCAGCTATCAAATGCTAAAAAATTGAGGTGTATTTGATTATTTTATTGATATTATTTTTTATCATTTATATTTTTAATTAATTTTTTTATTTAAAATGTGATTTTTTAGTTTATTAATTAAGAAAAAGATAAATTTATACTTATTTTCAATTATCATCTTATAAAATCAAATAATTTTAATCTTCAGTTTATTGAATCCTTTTATGTATCTTTAAAAATAATTTTCGTATCTCTTCTCTTATTATGTCGGAAATATTAAGATAAATTTCATTATTTTTTTGATGATAAGTCATTGAAGATTTTAATTTTTAAAATTATTTATTATTTTAAAATATGTATATATTAATTAATACATTATGACTGTTTAAATCAATGCGTTATTTTTTTATTTTATTGAGTTTAAATTAAATATGCTTAATAATAATTATAATGGAAAAATTTATTCAATGTATGATAATTAAATTAATTTAGAATTAAGGATAGTGGACATATTTGGATACTAAATTACTTTAAGAATGAATTAATAATCGACATATAGGTCAGGTTTAGGTGGTTTAATGTCAATTCTTGTTATTGGAGTTTTGATATGGCAATTTTCATATAGTTTTAGTTCATTTCTCAATAAAGAATAATTGAACGCAGTCTCCATAACTGAGTATGATCCAAAAATATCAAATGCTACAATAACAAATAAATAATTACTATTTGCTATGGCAATATAGTAAGAAAACTTTATTAAGAATCCTTTTTTCAACATGTCTCTCATATAGAAGTATAAGAAATGTTCTAAATTGTTAGATATAACTTTCGATATCAGAATGGTTCTTAAGATTCAATATCAAAGGAAATTGAATTAGTTTAATGTACAGAATACCGATTCGAGAAATACTTTAAAGAAGAAGGAAGTGATTTTTCTTAATTGCACTTTAATTCATCATCTTTATCGGATTATCTATGCCCAGTGTAAAAGAAATGAATATATTAGGGAAGAAGCTAATTTCTAGTTAGGTGGCACACACATAAGTAAAATATAGTTTAAAATTTAGGTGAGGAGTTTTTGTATTTATAAATAGTTATAAGTAAATGTAATTAGTAAGAAGCAATAAAAAATGGATATGAATGTGCAAACTAAGAACAATTAGATGAATATTTTGGAAAGCATGGAAGTTTTAAATTCTAAATTTATAACATTAACTCTATAATAAATCCTTATAAATCAGATGATAATTATAAGCAATTATATTTGGATGATTCTATATAGTATACATTCATTCCAAATTAAATTGGTAAAACAATTGATGTCTATTTAAAACATTATCATATAGTTTAAGATAACAGTTTGATGCCGTTGAGGTTATATTTAAAAGTTAATATTTATAGTGAAAATGTTATAAGTGATATATTTGCAATTGAATAGTTAGAAACTAAGGTGATTTCTGAAATAGGAAATTCAAATTAATATGTTTAGATTAATTTTAAGAGAAGTCCATTCAAAACAACGATAAAAAGAAATTATATGAAGTTTGATGAAATGTTATCGAATTTAGGAGGAATGCAATAAATTTTATTTTTTTTTGTTGGAATAATTGTGACATTATACAATAAATTATAAAGTAATAATGTTTAACTATTTTAAGTGATGATTGAATTAGCAAATAGAGTATATGAATTTTCATTAGATAATACTGAGAAATTGAGATAATAATAAGAGAAACTAGAATTGATAAATGTGGCATTATAATAATAGTAACGTTTATAAAAAGAACCTGGTTCATCAGTAAATAATTCTGATGAGGAGGATAAACCTTAAACAATTAATTAAACTTTGATACATTAGTAAGAAAATAATTAAGAAATAAAGAAATTAAATGGAGTGAAAAAACTTAAGGCAGTTGTATAATATTTAACAGTTTTTAAATAAAATAATATATAAACTCAATAAAAAAAGGAGAGTTCAAGAATTATTAAAGATTAATAGATTTTAGCAATATAATTAAATTGTAAATCCGGTTTAGAATATTTTGAGAAATAGATAAAATCAATAATAAGCAGAGCAAAACCAATATATTTATCATTAAAAATTTTAATGAATTTAATTACTTGTAATAGATTATTTTCTAAATAACCAAAAATAATATTAATAAATAAAGGAATGTAATAAGTAGCTGAATAAATAGATATTTATAATATAGTTTAAAATATGAATGAAATGATTAAATTAAAGGAAGTTGTATTATCATATCATTAATAATTAATGTTTGGATTTACTCCTAAACCTTAAATAACTTTAGATGACACAGCTACTTAACCTACAAGAGATTTATTATAATTATAATTGAATAATGAGAAAGAAAATGGTGATTAGGATAATTATTTATTGTATGCTAAAATATATAATGTAATTTAATTTTAAATTTATATATTTTTAGTCATATGATGATGTTCTAAGATAGAGTGAGAATGATATATAAAATAAAACAAATAATGTTAGCAAATAATTAATCGAAAAATTAGGACCTGAATTGCAATTAATATTTAAATTGTCTAAATTAATTGATTTTTAATCCAAGAATAGTACATAAGTATAAATAAAGACACCTCATCGTAGAGGAGCAATGTAGTAAAAAGAGTAAAATGTATATGCTAAAATGTTTAATCCAAATACATGATTAAATACTTTTTATTTATTTATTATTTTTTTCTATATTTATTCATGATTCTATAAAATATTATTAATCCATTATCCTTTTGTTTACTATCGATGCTCTAAAATAAATCAATATCATCTATTTTTCAATTTTTAAATAAACCTGTAAGATTTTCTGCATTTGTTAATATTAATTATCCATATCCTTCTTATTAACTAAAATTATTATCATCATCATATCTATCCAATTTATGATCTAATTCATTCAAATTCTTATAATTAAAAGAGTCTCAAAAACTTATAGGATATTAATTTTTTTAAATTCCATAAGGTTGAAACATTTTTTTTATCATTTTTATTATATTTATTAATTCTTACTTAGATGGCATTTATATCATCATTTATTTAATTTATCCATTCCTTATTATTTACTACCTGTAAAAAAGCATTCATATGTAAGTCCATTTGGACTCTCTTTTTTTGAAGCTTTTTCCGTTTCAATTTTCTTAAATAGATTTTTCTTTTAAATTTAATAGGAATAATATTTTATTTTTTTAAATAAATGACTTTTAATATTTTACTAAATTAAACGAAAGGCTGTTGATTCTTTTGAAATTTTTTATATTATTTAATGAATTGATAAAAGTGATCCGATTATAACAAAGATTAATTCGATAATTAAGATTATACTTCTGAATGAATTAACGAATGTTATTTTACTCGAAAAATGAACCTTAATTTTTGATAATATATTAATATATTCCTTTTTTAGTGAAGCTGTATTGATATTAATCATAAGTCCAGATTTAAGCTAAACTTTTTTCTTTTAATAAAGATGTTTCTGATTGAACCCATAAAACTTAATTTAATAAAATTATTAAATAATAAAAGTAAGAACTTTATGTACTAATTTAAAATACTATTATTTAGATTACTTATATTGTAATATATTCACATAATCATAGAAAGGATGATCATAATCTTCATGTACAACCATGAAATCATTATTTAATTGAACAATAATGTTAACTGTTGTATTGAGAGTACAAATTTGTATGTTAGACTTACAATTATTGTATTAACATATTCCTATTAATTAAAATTTTTCAAGACAGTTATAATTATTGCTTTATAATCAATTCATTAAAAATATTTAGTAAATCCATTCTGGGTACTTGGGGTTTCAATCTTAAAATCATTTGAATCAAAATTTGATAATCACATGCACTGTATATTCCAAATTCTATAATTATTTATTAGATTTCATTCAATAATTCTTCATAGGTATTGTTAAAATCTTTAACTATCATTTCTATTTCATACCATGGTCTAAAAAAATGAAATTGAAATAAACTTACATTTAATCATTCTTTTTATTCATTTTTACATTATTAGCTTTAATTTTATATAAGGCTCCTAATTAAATTGTGCTAAATGGAAAAATCTTTTGAGGAGATCTCATATTTTTTTATCTTCTTAAAAGTGGTTCTTAAAAAATTAATTATGTTTCATCTCTAATATTTTAAGGACTCAATGATGTAAAACTTTCTGATGCTGTTTTACGTCTAAATAAATAAGTTGGATAAAGTAAGTAATCTTATTTTCTATTAACTCTTTTGAAATTTATAGGTTAGATACTTTGTTTTGGTGAATTTGGAAGTTTACGTGGTGAAATTAAAATCTAAGGAATTTGTTATGATATTTCCTTTAACTATTATAAATGATTCCATATTTATTAAGATATCATATTTCTACCACCCAAATTACGCGCATCTGGTGTAAATGGAGGCATTCACTTTAAAAATGTTGTTAAAATATATTATTAATTTATAATGAAATTTCATCATCTAATTTGTTTTATCATTATTCACTTAAAATTAAAATACTATATCTATAATTGGTTTGATTATTGGCATCAAATATTTATATCTTATTTAGTAAATTTGATAATAAGTAATTATTAAAAATAATCATACAAATAGTTTATCAGTTTAAATATTTTCTAAGAATTACTTAAATTCTAACATGTTTTTATTTGCTCCTTCTAATGTTTCTTTAATCTAATCCCATTTTTAAGACTTCTGACTATTATGAAATTTATTAGATTTGTATTGGATTGGTTCAGTTTTTAATTTTGGAGTGAAATTTCTATTGATAAGCATGCCTAAAGGTTTTCTAGGGGACATAGGTTATTACATAGATATTTATTTGATTTTCTACCATATATGTTAAGGCTTTTGGAATAAGATTGATCATATTACGACTTCAAATTTATCAAAACGAGGTAATGGACCATCTGGAGGAACACCTCTAAATGGCTTATCTAATTGTTACTCTAGAGTCATTTCTAAAAGAACACGTGCATATAACAAAGAATTCTATTTCCAAATAAAATTATGTGTTGGAGTTCTCACTTTATCCAACCATTACAAAATTCTTATCTTTAAATGTTTTGCATTGATTTTCTAGCAACCATTATATATTTTATTTATTGCTTCACTCAATTCTTGATCAAGGGTCTCTATACTTGGAGAATTCATTAATCTAACGGATTATATATATATTTTAATAATAATTTTATAATCTATTATTCAAAAGGTACTTTTTCACAATAGATATACAATTACTCAAAATATTTTATACTTTTATCTTCAAAGGGAACTTTTAAATAATTTTTATTTATTCTTACAAAAATATATTAAATTAAGTTAAGTTTTATCTCAATTAATTTTATCTTAAAAATAATTCAGTATTTTTAGAGTAACAATTTATATACTACTACTTAAAATCATTTAATAAAATTATTTTTTAAGAAATCATGATACCTACATGTTCTTTATCATTTCTATCTGTTTTATAATTAAATGAAGTCAAGATAAATTTGATTTTACTCAAGAGGAAATTTGTAATTTTATATTTCAATTTATTGATTAAGATTTTTTAAAGAAAGCTCTTTTTTTATTATTAAGTACTAGTAGTATTGATTATGATGAATTCTTAACCATAAAAATATAATAGAAGGAATTGTAATATAATTGTTAAATTAATAATGTTAGTTTTTTTAGAAACTGAATTATTTATTTTATGTTTAATCTTTAAAATGGTTTTGATTTAGAATAAGATATAGAATTAAGGGCTGTGTAGAATGAAGACTTTGAATAATAATATTTGGGATAATGTTTACGGGAGTCAAAAAGAGAATATTCGTCGTTATTTCCCTAAGTTGCTAGTAGAACATTGAGTGCGAGAAGCTTAGAAGCTAAATATTTACATAATCCTAATTCCTTTCATTCAAACTATGAAGAGAATATAATAGCTTCAAATATGTAAACACCTAAATTAGCAGTTTTATAAACTCGAGATTCAAGTAGAAAAAGTTAAGTAAATGCTTAAATAAGTTAAACAAATGCTTAACTAAGTTTTAAGTTTTTATTTTTCATTGGAAGATTCGTAGAAAAATTATCATTTAATCGTAAAAGATTAGGGAGTCTAAATGAGGCTCATTTTAATCTGATTGGTGATAAGGCTTCTGATGCGTATAAAAAATCATTTATTCTCTTTAGGCAAAATTTATTTACATATTCAAAACGTGTTAAATAAGCCGGATTTAATCTAAAGAGAATGAAAACTCTTTTAGATAGAGATAAAGTCATGCGAGATACCATAAGTCTTGAGTAAGTAAAAGAAGATTTGAAAAAATTGAGAAAACCTATTTTTAATTGCATCAATGCAATAATTAATAAAATTCCTATTGTTTAACCAGAATCACTCTTCAAAATGTATTGGGATTTCTTTACATCCTTTTTTAGAATCATTCTTTTAATCTTGGTTCCACTTGAAATAGCTTTTAAACCTGAAATTCTCTTTAGCAATCTTATTTCATTGACTTATGTTATCCTCATTATTCTATAATTAGATTTTCTAATAAGATTAAATACTCTTACATATAAAAATGGAATTGCAATTAAAGATAAATGGGAATTAGTTATACATCAGTTAAAAAAGGAGTTTCTTACTGATTTTTCGACTTCTTTGATTTTGATCATATTTATGATCATACCTGATATGAAAACTAAAGCTAATTTATTTTTATTATTAATTTTAGCTTAACATAAATATGTTTATGAGACATTTGCTAAAAGTGATTAGATTTCATATTTAACAAGACCATAAAGAGGTATTTTTGGATTGTTAAAATTTATCTTAAGTCTTCTCTATATTTTGCATTTATTTAGTTGCATATGGTTTTATTTCAGTAGTATAAGTCTTGAAGATTCATGGATTCGATTTAATGATTTAGAAAATAAGAATTGGGAAGATTAATATTTATAAGCACTTTACTTTGCTGTAGTGACTATGTTAACAATTGGTTATGGTGATATGGTACCAAAGAATGCAATAGAGAAAATTGTAACAATTGTATTTGTTTTAGGGGCATGTAATTTAAATTTCTATAATAAAGGTCTATGGGTTTCTTATAGTGTAAATTTCATTGGTGGTATTATTGATGATATCACTTAAAATTAAGTTGAAAGGAATCGCAGAATGAGAGTTATTAATAAATATATGAATTAAAGAAAGATACCCTTTAATTTATAACATTAGTATTTAATTATTATAAATTATATTAGAGTTAAAGAATATCTAACTTACAGATGGAAAGAAGATGATGAAGTTGACCTAGAAATGGAACAAACATTACTAGAATAATTATCAGATGAATTAAAAGAAGAACTCAATAATTAGGCTCATAAAGTATATATGGAGAAGTCAGACTTTTTAAAAAAAAATTTTAGTGAAGAATTACGTAATGCACTTTTTAAATATATTAAAAGAAAAATCATTCCTCCTTAAGTTACTTTTTCAACTGAATTTGATAATTAATAACATCTATGCTTTGTTGAATAAGGATTCATTGTTTATTAGCATCCTGAAAATAAATAAAAATTTAAAACTAATTCCTTCATTAATTAAGGTTAATTTTTTTGTGTAAACGATTTTATATCTAACAATCCTTAAATTGATCTTTTTAAATCTATAGGATATACTAGTCTATTAATATTATCGAAATCAGATTTCATTAAGACTTTAAAAGAATTTCCTAATGATTTTTAGAAATACTGTTAATTGAGAGAAAATTTTAATTTGAGTTATATGCCTCCTATTTTAGAAAATGGATCATTTTGTCCAGCTTGTTAAAATTTTAAACATCCCCTAAATAAATGTCCTTAAGTTTTATTTGTACCAGATAGAGAAGCAGTGATAAAAAGATATTGTTAGGCAGAATTTCAATAAGCAAATAAATCTTTTAAAAGATAAGAAAATTTTAAATTAGAATGGAGACGTACAAGATAAATGAAAGATTATCTATAATAATATGCATCTGCTTTTCAAAGTGATAAATTATAGATTATTGCAATATAATCTAAAGTTTAGTTGAATTTAGAGTGGGGATCAGATTCTAATTCATCAATAGATGATGCATAATCTCCTGGATTTAAGATTCCATAGAATTTACCTATTTTTGAGGCATAAAATATAAAATAAACAAGGAAAAATAGATTAATAGCTGATTAATAAGTTTAAAATAAGTCAGATACTAGATAGAATTTAAATTAAGCACTTTAGATTAGGAAATAATCAATTTTATCAGGAGGGATATCATTAGGTTTTACTAAATATATCTCTTCAAAACATAAAATTGAGATTCCATAAATTGATGAGATTAAAGAAGGGGATAGTTCAGAAGATGATGATGATGATGAAAGTGATGAATCAACAGATAAATAGAATGATGATATTATTGATTATAAAAAAGAGTTAGAGAAAAAGGCATAGGCAATTCAGGATTTTAATGATGATATGTAAGAAAATATAACAAATTTATATCATTAATTACAAACAAATTTAGAATAAAATTAAAATGATTTAATTGTTAGAAAAGCATTGTAATCTTTACAACCACTCTATTGGTCATTAAATTAATAAAAATTTGATGAGTTTGAATCATAATCTTAGTTTGATTATTATTTTAATTAATAAAATGCAAAAGATGTTATTATGTTTATAAATAGAGATATATTTCAATGGGAAAAAGTTTTTTTAGATAGGATGAGATAATTTATGTATTATCCATTTTAATATATATTAAAATTTATGAGATTGAAAAGAAATGATACTATAAAAAATGAAAAACCTCTGGTTGAAAATGTGTAAAGTAATCTGGGTGATTTAAAGAAGAATTTAAAATTTAAGAAAAAATCAACTCTAGTTAAATAGACTTTAAAATTTAATTCTGTAGTTCCAGATCATAGTAAATTCTAAGGAAAATAATTTAAATGATGAATTTGATTTAATTATGAATTTAATATTGAATTAAAAAAACAGATGATAATAATATATATAATTCAGGTTTCAAGTAGTATTTTTTTTAGATTTTTGTAGATTGAATTCTAAGAAAGAACTTAAAATTAAGTACGTAAGAATATTTTATAATAGTTTAGTGAGATTAAATAGTGAATTGAATGGAATGGAAAGAGAAGAATATAATAGGTTGAAATAGGATTAATAAATTAACTGAGATTGTTAAGGTCATATAAAAATATTTAATTTATAAAATAGATATTTTTATTGAAAATATTTTTTATTAAATTTATGGATCAAAACAATTGGATTAAAAAGTCTTCTGTTTAGGAATTTGGAATAGATTAGGGTGTTTAATAGTAGGAACATTAATAGGGATAACCTCCAGCTTCTTTAATTAGAAGAGTGTCTAAACGTAATGTTGCCATAAGACCAACTTAGGAAAGTGGAATAGCTTAAATATATGAAACATTTCATCCAGAACAAAAAACATAGAATCTTGAAGATATTAAATTCATCATAAAATGTTTTTAGAGTCATTTTGTATTTAGCTCAATGAGTGATACATAATTGTAATAATATATTATGTTAATTTTAGAACGCAATTAGCACATAGTATGTTCTATTGTAGATTGAAGATAGGAGAAACAATAATTAAATAAGGTGATGGAGCAAGCTCATTTTTTATTCTTGAAAAAGGAAAGATAAATGTTTTAGTAGATAATGTACCACGTAAAGAATTAACTTCTGGATTTGGGTTTGGTGAATTAGCCTTATTATATAATGCTCCTAGATCAGCAACATGTATGGCTGTGGAAGAGTGTTTTTTATGGGGAATTGACAGACATACATTTAGAAAGAGTATAGAGACAATAATGAGAAATGAATAAGAGAAAAATAGGAAATATTTAGAGAGTGTAAAATTTTTTAGTAATAATATGAAATGATGAAATAGATTAATTAACTAGAGAATAAAAAGATGCTGTGGCTGGTGTATTAATATCTTAGAAATTTAATTAAGGAGAGATTATAGTTAATGAGGGAGATTAGGCTAGTTCATTTTACATAATAATGGAGGGTTAATGTGGAGTTTTTAATAAAGATAATTAATAAATAGCAGTTTTAAATCCAAGTGATTCTTTTGGTGAATCAGCATTAAAACATGAGAATTAAGTAAGAATGATGACTATAAAATCAATATAAAAAGATACAAAAGTTTTAGCATTAGGGAAGGATATGATTTAATAGATTTTAGGTGATTAAGTATAATCTATTATCTATAAAAATATATGTAAATGGGCTTTAAATTCATCTAAATTATTTAGCAAGACATAATCAAGTTATTAGGATAAATTATTAGAGGGAGTATAAATAAAAAAGTTTAATGCAAATTCTAAGATAATTATAAAGGGAGATAAGGTTGGATAATTAATGATTCTATTAGATGTTGATGCAATTGATGAGAATAAAGTAAAATCTTAAAAAGGTTCAATTATGGCTGAAGATACATTGTAAGATAGATTATAAGGAACTACTCATACAAAAACATACATATTGGAAGGAGATGGACATGTAGCTATTATTGATTATGAGTCATTCAGAAAAGTTTAAGGAAGTGTTGAGAAAATTCAATAAGGAAAGGCATAATAATCTGAAAAGATTAATGCATATTAAGAGTAAATAAAAAGTCAACCATTTAAGAATTTAATATATTTAAATAAATTAGGGTCAGGTTAGTTTGGATCTGTTTATTTATGTAAATTTAAAGAATTAGAAACTTTGTTTGCATTGAAATATGTAACTCGAGCTCATGTATAATAATTTGGAATTTAAAAACATATATAGTAAGAGAAGGCAGTTTTAGAATTGATGGATCATCCTTTTATTCTAAAATTTTATAGATCTTATAAAGATAATGAGAATATATATTTTTTGACTGAATATATTCCAGGAATGGAATTATTTGATGCAATAAGAGTTATTGGTAAATGATTTAATTAATTATAAATATAGGATTATTAAGTAAATATGATGCCTAATTTTATGCATCTCAAATGTTATTATAAATGGAATATTTACATACATAACATAGTATTGTATATAGAGATATTAAACCGGAAAATATCATGGTAGATGATAAGGGATTCTTGAAATTAATAGATATGGGTACAGCAAAATCGTTTAAGAATTAATGTAAGAATATAGAATAATGTTAAATTTAGAATCTTCAAAGACTTTTACAATAATAGGAACACCTCATTATATGGCACCAGAAGTAATATCAGGAAAAGGTTATGGTTATTTTGCAGATTTATGGAGTGTTGGAGTTTGTGTTTATGAATTTATATGTGGAGGTTTACCATTTGGAGAGGAGGCTGAAGATCCTTTTGAAATATATAAAGAAATCATAAAAAAGCCTATAAGTTATCCTCATTTTATGTCTGATAAAACTGCTAAACCTTTTATTGAATAATTAATGAACAAGATTCCAGAAGTCAGACTTGGAGGATCATATACTACTTTAAAATCTCATGCTTGGTTTAAAGATTTTGATTGGGTAATATTATTTATTCTAAATAATAGGAAAAATTATTAAGTAAATCAATCAAAGCACCCTTATTGCCTGGAAAAGATAAGATTATGACTCCTGCATAGATTTAAAGTGTCTAATAACGTGGAATCACAGTTCATGATTAAATTCAGAAGGATACTTAAGGATAAAAGAAAGTATTAGCTAGTGCTAAGGATGCAGAATGGGATAGTACATTTTGATCAAGTATATAAGAACAATATATATTCTTATACCTTTTTCTTTTTGTCTTTTTATGTTTCTATCTTATATTTTATAATATTTTATAAAATTAGATTTTAATGCAAATCAGCCAAACATTGAGTAGGTGTATTACTTTTCATAAAGTTGTCTAATAATTATATGAACAAGGGGAAATTAATTTTAAAGAAAAGAATAAACTTAAAACTGAATTCAATACTAATAATGAAGACATATTATATTTGATAGAGGGTAATATAAATCTACATTATAAGACATTGACAAAAAAGACTTTAAATAATAATTGGTTGACTATGTTAAATCTAAACATCAACTATTTAAATTACCCAATTCTCCTGGATTGAGAAGAAAGTCTCACCTTTCTCATTTTTCTGAATCTAGTCCAACTATTGGCAGAAGAAGTGGTTTCTCTAAAGAAAGTAAACTTACTGAAGAAGAATTAATATCCTATATTAATAAACTTAGAGAAGCACTAGTAGAAGTTTATCAATCAAGATCAAGTGCCTTTACTTATTTAGTATAAGATCATCTTAAATCATTAACTCAATTCATCTCTAAAATATCTAATAAAAGTCCATAAGCATCTATCATCTTACTCTAAGAATAAAATATTGCTGAAGAAATAGAACTATACTATAAACAATTAAAAAATTAGTTTTTGAATACACATTCTTTGTTAATTAACGATAATATTATGGCTGTTACCTCAAAACTTGTTCAAAATCTATTGAATTGTGATGAATTCACATTCATTAATCCTTAATATGGAATTTATGAATCAAACAAAAATTCTTTTAATAATATTGAATCAAATGAATATTTATAAGATTTAATCTCTGTAACTACAAATGTTAATTTATTAACAGAAAATCAAACTAAACTCTTTCAAATGTTCTCCTAGTATTAAAGAACTTATACAATTAGAATTTAAGATGAGTGTTTCTTCTATCATCAATATTAAATTAAAGATACCTTACTTAATCTTACTTTAGAATATAAATGTCTCAATGAAATTTAAATTTTAAGTAAATTAATATCCAAAGCTACTATTGAAGCTAGAGTTTAAATATTTAGTCCAATCTAAATAGGCAATATGATACTTGATGTAGGAGTAGAATTTGTTAGATGCAGCAAATATTTATTCATCAATTAAATCATCAATTTATTGCGTACCAAATATACTATTGAAAAAAATGATAATGATTAATTAGGATCTTCCACTTCTTTATCAAGTACTAATCTATCACCAACTAGTAAATAGACTAAATGTACTAAAATACAATTTAAAGATATATTACCTTTAGAAATAATGGTTTTAGGATTAAATTTAAATAAAAAAGATGATTTATAAGTATATAAGACTATTACTAATCTTTATACTAAATATTTGAAGTTTATTGAGTTAAGTTACGATAGAATTATTTTTTATAAATATTTCATTAAATCTAAAGATTCAATAATGCTAGAATTTGATAAAGAGGGTAAATTGGCTTTTTTATCAAGACCAATTCCTCCCTCTTTAAGTAGAGAATTTTAATTGGCATATTCTCATAGAGGACATTATTATCAGATAATATAGAATGAGAGGTTATTAAGAGTAATTGAATAACATTTAGATAATAAATGGAATATTTAGTAGACTGATTAATTGTATGAGATATTTATGAAAGCCAGAAATAAAAAGTTTAAGGGTTTTGCTATAATTTTTTCAGAAGGATTTCTATAAACAAGAAGTTTAGAAATGGAAACGAAGAAAATAAAATTAAGATAGGAAGCCACTTAATATTTATCAAATTTGGAATAAAATAATCCAGAAATAAAAGATACTATATTGTCTTTTTATATTCCTTAATAGGTTCATGTTCCTGGAATTATACATAAAAAGAAAAAGAGTATGATTAATGGATTTATTGATACAATTTAAATAAATATAATAGATGTATAGAATGTGGAATAGGAACCAATTTATATTGATTAGATAGATAGTTTTGATTTTAATATATTTAAAATAGAAAATAATTCTATAGAAAAATAAAGAATGGTTTATTAGATATTAAAGAGGAATGATTTTTTTGAGGAATTCGAATTTGATAAAAACAGATTATGTGAATTTTTAGGTGAATTGGAATATCGATATGATAAACGTAGAAATCCATTTCATAATTATAATCATGGAGTAAATGTAATGCATAGTTGTCATGTTATAATGAATAAAATGATTTCTTAAGTACAATATAAGGATCTATTTGATTAATTGACAAAACTATCATTAATTTTAAGTGGATTGTGTCATGATGTAGGACATACAGGTAGAACAAATATTTTTGAAATAAATAATTTATCTTAGAAAGCTATAAGATATCATGATAAGAATGTATTGGAACAATATCATGCAGCAACAGCATTGAAATTATTATTGAAAGAGAGAATGAATTTTTTAAAGAATATAGATTTTAGATAATTTAGAGAGAAATTTATACAGAATATCATATTTACTGATAAGTAAGAACATTTTAATTTACTAAAATTTTTTGAAGCAAATAATGAAAAGGATACAAAAATAATAACTGGAATGATCATTCATACTTCAGATTTTATTGGAGCATCTGCAAAGTGGCCAATATCTAAATAATGGTCTTTAAGAGTTAATCAAGAATTTTAATCATAATTTGAAGAAGAAGGTAGATTAGGATTACCTTAATAACCATTTATGAAAGATTTACAAAAGGTAATTATGATTATTATAGGCTTCATAGATATCTGTTTTGTCTAAATCAGAAATAGGGTTTTATAAATTCTTTGTTCGTCCATTATATGTATCGTTATCTAAATTTATGGATCATTAATTATAAGATAGAATTGATAATATTGATGAAACTATAATAGAGTGGGATTAATTGGCATCTTAAGAGAATCAACAACAATGATATTACTCATTTATTTTTGTATTAAATATATAAATGAGTAACATTAAATTATCATAACTAATATTACTTCGCAAGTATTCTTAAGCTGATAACTATCAATACACCAAATCTTTGAATGACTTTATAGATAATGCAAGAACAAACTAAGTTATACATTTTCATTACATCTCTAACATTAATCATCAACAAGAATATTTAAGAAGAACTTATACTATTAGTATATAACTCAACCTATTTTAGATGAAATTCTTAATAAAATCACATCCTTGGTTGAATATTACAAATTTCACAATGAAATACCTAGATGTTTTCTTCCAAAAATTTCAGATATCATTAGCAAGTAGAATATTGATTTCATATTTAGTTACCATGATAAGAGAAGAAAAGTTGAGTATTTAAGGATCAAGCGATTTATTGAATATCAAAATAAAATAAATCCAAATCAACCTCAAAAAATTATTGTAGGAGAATAACCTGAAATTACTATAACTTAGAAGTCTGATAAAAAATATAGTAACATCTTAAATGATATTGACGAATCCTCAAAAACTATTGATAAAATTTAAACCAAACTTAACTCCATTAAATTAAATGTTGAAGATCTACAATTAATCCAATCAAATACAGAATAAGAAAAATTAGATAGTTTTCTTAAGCATATAGCTAGAAAGAAACAAAAATAAACATAACCTCCACATTCTCTTAACCTTAAATTTCCAATTGGATTATCATAAAGAACTATTAAATAAGTACTATCAAGAAAAATTATGGCACAATAATCAAATTAAGGAACTAATTTAAATTCTGCTAAAACTAGTAAATAACTTTCATTATATTAATAACCTTCTAATATTTAATCTACATCAAGAATAAATAATAAATAATATCCAACTTAAAAAGAATTTAGTCACTTTGGATCATTCACTTAAAGAGTAGTCAAAGAAAATCCACTCTCTAAATTGTTGTCTCCATTACAAATTTAGATAGTAAATGTTAATAGGTATATTGCATATAATTATATATTAGTACATCATCAAATAAATGTAAAACAACTGTATCTATTTCTAAATAATTTAAAATTACTGATTCCTTGAAGTTTTCCAATATTCATTAACATACTAGATCAGATTTTAAATTCTTTAAGAAAATATGAAAAATGATATATGTTTTTATTGTAATTATTTATAGAAAAGGACTTTTTAATTTTCATTTTAAAATCTATAGCTTTAAGTTACCTTCTAAATCTATTTAATATGATTATTATCAAATAAATTTGAATTTCTTATTAGCTATAATTTATTGTTTAATTTAAAAATTTTTAATTTAATTTTTGTTATGATTTAGACTTGACTGAACAAATTTATTTATTTAAAATCATTAAAAGCATAAATAATTGAATCTGATATATATTTAAATAGTTTAAAGTAATTGAAAATTTGGGATGAATATCAAGGTAAAATATAATAATAAATATTATACAAAATTATCAAATTTCTTAGAATAAAATATTAAAAGTAGATTTATTCCAAGCATTTTCTTTTGGATCAAAGTATTCCCCTGGACCAGGTTAATTTTCTTCTTTTTTATCATAATTAAATCTATTTTCCTAAGTTAGATAATGAAAATAGAAATTACTCTAAAGTTAAATGGAGGATGAGATTTTTTTTTTTTCTAAAATAAAGATGAACTATTATGCATTCTTATTTATTAATCTTCTTGTTCATCATCTTCTTCATCTATAGGTTTTTTTTCTTTATGTTTAAATCTGGGTAAAGATGATCCAAAGGCTGGTTTATAAATGGCTAAATCTGGGTCCTCTTCCTTTTCAATTTTGGTAGTTTATTCAATGGTGTAATTTTTGACATCATATGCACCTGGAGCTGGAAAATTATCTTTGGGAATTGAAGCAGCATCTACTCTTTTAGTTTTGGAAGTAAAGACAGATGCAACTCCTTTAACTTTTTTATTTTGTTCATCATAAGTTCCTGGACCAGGCATTTCATTATCTTATTATTTAAATCTTGATTAATTAGATCCAAAATTACCAACTGGAGCTCTTTCTAACTTTTTAGTTAATTTATCGTCCAACTAACTAAATTTTAATAAAATTTACAGTAATTTTAGGATTATAAGTTTATGGTCCTGGACGCTTTTCTAAACCTTTAGCTTCAAATCTTAGATTAGTTGATTAAAAAGGAGGTTATTTTTAGGAAATACTTTCTTTAATGATATCAGTTTCTAATTCATAATCTCCAGGACCTACATAACAGGGCATTTTTTTTTCTTGAAATCTTCTACTTTTAGATCCAAAACAATTTTTTCCAATTTTAGTTGTAGATTAGGTATTAGTTGAAATAGCTGAGTGACTGGAAGTATTTCCTAAATATTATCCAGGTCCTGGAGTTGTATCCTTTTTAATTTTATATAAATGAGAATAATTACATCTTAAAATATATATTCATCATCTTCTAAATAATTTCCTTAATTCTTTATAAGTCTATCTTTTTATTTATCATAGAAGATTTTCATAAATTGTTTTTGTTTTTCTTCTTTAGTTGAATCAAATAATCTTTAAGATTTAGATTGAAAATTTCCAGATGGATTAAGCTTATGTAAAGGTACAACTGATGCATTTGGATCATAAGTTCCAGGTCCAACCATTAATTCTTTTTCTTTTGAAATAGTTGGTGCTAATCTTGGAGCTTTAGATTTATGCCAAAAACTTCCTTTATATTTATTTTATTCAAATGCATCCTTTACATCATATTAACCTGGACCAACTGAATCTTATTTAAGACCAGTAAATGTTGGAAATGGAAATTTGTTAACTTCCAAATCATTAGCTAAAATTTCTTGAATAATTTTAATTACTTCCTTTTTCTGTATAACCATATATTTGATTCTATGATGGTATAGAGGGTATTGATTAATATTTATTCATTTTCATTAAAGTTTCGATATAATGTTAGGATGTATATTATTATTGTATAACTCTAGTTCCACAGTTATTTGCATCATATGCTCCAGGACTTTAATGCATTTAAGAATAATTTAATACCCAGGTGAAAGCATTGTTTTTGGATGATGAAATCGTTTACTCTAAGAAGCAAAAACAGATTAAGGTTAAGGTTTTTCGACTACTTTTACTGCTGATTAAGATGTTTATAAAACTATATTTTGCCTAATAAAAACAATTAAATGAAGTATTTTACCCTTAGACTTCATTTTGAAGATTATAACTTCCAGGACCAGGTGAATTATCTTATTTTATTGGTTGATTTCTTGTAACTTATGTATCGAATGGAGCATTCCCTTATTTTGTCTTCAATTATTCATGTGAAAGATAACTACCAGGACCTACCTATTTATTATAAATCAATTTTACATTTGGAGGGGCACCAGAAGGCTTATTTAACATGTTTCTTTCTGCTTAAAATACAAAAGCCATTTTATATTTAATATATTTATAAATTTTTTATACTATTTTTAAAAATGAAAACTGGAAAACAAATTCTAGGTGAAGATATTGAAAAGCTTTAATTAATCTAAAAGAAAATTAATGATTCTAACTTATGGAAAAACCCTAAAATTGAATCTAATCTTTAAGATATAAATAATAGAATTCAACTCATACTTTAAATTTTAGATAATGAAAACAAAACAGAACAATAATACTAATAAATGAGAAATAAAATTTTAAATGATAATCAAAAATAGGTTCTTGAAAATCTAGATTCAGATACACTTTATTCATATAATCTAGAATCGTTGAAAGGCAAACCTGTTTAAGATTAAAGATAATATAATTAGTAAGACATTACAATTAATGAATAACATGATTAAAATCCACCATAATCTTAATTTTCATAGCAATAAAATTATAATCAGAAGGAAAGTAATGAAAATGATAAAAATGGTTTTAAAACTAATTCTGTCTTTTTTAATTAAAACCAATAAATAATTGATGACTCATGTAACTCTTCTATTAAAAAATTTGACTAGCAAAAAATCTAATGTAGATAGGATTAAGAAAAATAAACAAATAAAGATAAAATGGAATTAGAATAAGTGGAAAATTCTAATAATAATAAAAAAATCAGCGATAAGATTTAAAATTAAAATAACCAAGTAAAAAGAAAATATGAATATAAAGTGGATAAGGAAATATACATAAAAATGAAAGATGACATGTATTAATTTAAAATGAATATTGTTGATCTACCTTTGAATTAAGAAGATGGTAGCATAAGCTAATGTCCAATTTGCTAAGAATAATGTTTTTCTGATAGTGATATCTAAGATAAATATGTTGTATCATTAAGTTGCTTTCATCAATACCATTATGTTTGTTTGTAACCTCTATTGAATAAAAATTTTGTAAAATGTCCAATTTGTAATTAAATATTTGGTTAATTGACAGGTGATTAGCCAAATGGAATTATGGAAATAAAAACAATAAGAAGAAATTGTGTAGGTTATAATTGTGATACTATTTAAATTACATATATATTTTAAAATGGAAAGAAAAATGGTAAATATTATTCAGGAACAACAAGATATGCTTATTTACCTAATAATGAGGAAGGTTAAAAAGTGTTAAAATTATTAAAAAAAGCATTTGATTAAAAGTTAATATTTACTATAGGGACATCATTAACAACAGGATAAGAAAACTGCGTAGTTTGGAATGGGATTCATCATAAAACAAGTTTAGATGGTGGTCCATAAAGATATGGGTATCCAGATCCTACATATTTTGATAGAGTGAGAGATGAGTTGAAATAGAAAGGTATTGTTTGAATTAAGAATTGAAATTAATAATAATAAATGTAAAATATTAATATATAATTTAATGAAACCAGCGTGTTATTTAAAAAAAGTTGGACCCTATAGTCTTATAAGAGAAATTGGTTCAGGTAATTAATTAATAGAATTTAGGATCTTTTGCAAGAGTATTTAGAGGGAAAATGGATGGTAGATAAGAAGATGTAGCAATAAAAATGATTTCTAAATAAAATGTAAGAAATGAGAGTATGTCAATGATTGAAAAAGAGATTGAAATATTGAGATAATTGGATCATCCAAACATTATAAAATTGATAGATTTTAAGAGGACATAGAATCATTATTATTTGGTTTTTGAATATTGTGAGAATGGAGATTTAGATGCATATATAAGGTATTAGATTATTTTTAAATAAAAATTAGGAAATATTCTCCTAATGGTATATTACCAGAAGAAGAAGTAAGAAGGATAGTATAATAATTGGCATTGGCATTACAATAAATGTATAAGTTAAGAATAGTACACAGAGATTTAAAATTGGCAAACATTCTAGTATCAAAGAATTTTTAAGTATAATAGTTATTAAAATAGTTTAGATAAAATTGGCAGATTTTGGATTTGCAAAGTATATGGAAGATGATTAATATTTAACATCTTATTGTGGTACTCCATTGACAATGGCTCCAGAGATTCTATAAAGAAAGTAATATAATGAGAAATGTGATGTGTGGTCAGTTGGTGTAATTATTTATTAAATGATATATGGTAAATCTCCTTTTATTCCACCTAAAGGAGGTAATATTAATGATTTAATTGCTATAATCAATAAAGGAGATTTACAATTTCCTGATTTATTAATTACTACAAAATTGAAAGAATTACTGTTATAAATGTTACAATAGGATTTTAAAAAAAGAATTAGTTTTAGAGATTTCTTTGAACATAGTTGGTTGTAAGGAGAAGTTAAAGCAGACTATATATAAAGCATTAAATAAGATATTTAAGAAAATCTTACTGAAGTAACACCAGTTACTCATCATAAAGTTAGTGAAGATATTTAGGATGAAGAAATCTTTAATGATAAAGATGATAGTACAAATGAAGTTTTTAAAGATTTATAATTAAAATATATTGGTTATCAATTACAAAAGTAGGCATTGTCCTATTTAGATTTGATGTTTGAAGAAATAAATAAAATCAAATCATTATGCGATAAACTTTAGAATTATAAAGTTAATTTTTAGTTTCTTCAAAATCGTTTATTGAGTTTATCTTTGGCTATTAGAATATATGAGGCATTTCTAATTAAGTAGGTCAATGAATTTATGAAAGAATAAATTGTAGTATTGCATACTTCATCTAGCAATAGTTCTTTGATCAGTCTTTAGATGAAAAGACCATTTGTTGCTCATTAAATTACAATGTAGAAAGAAATCATTGAAATTAAAAATTATTTCAAAGATAATTAAATGATAATGAATCAATTTGAATAATGTGGTTATTGCATAGCTGATAACATCTTTGATGAAATTCTAGAATTGTTAATGAATTTAATAGAACATTAATAATACATTGATTAAGATATCTTTACTTAATTGATTTAGTTGTTATATTCATTTAATTATTCATAACCTTAATTACTTTAAGTTGAATTGTACATGAAATTGTAAACAGGAAATGATATGAATTATTATTGGCACTTATTCAAATTAGTTAGAGTTAATCAAAAACACATTGCAGATTCAATTGAAAATTAAATAGTCTGTGAGAACAATGATCTAGATAAAAAATTATAATTTGAATGGAGATTAGTAAAAGATGATTCTGAAGAAGCTTAAGTATCATTTACTAAGGAAGAGATTGATAAATTATAAGACTTACTAAAAGAAGAATATACCAAAAGGGATATACGTTAATAAATATAATGATAATTAAAATTAAATGGAGTACTTAACTAATGAAAAACTCCTTAAATAATAACAATCAGCTCTATTTTCTATCAACAACTCTCGTTCCAATAGTGTATCTCGATTTCCAATTCCTAGTTCAAGAGCAACTCATGATCCTGTCTAACCACTTAGATCAGCCGATTTATTCAACAGATTAGAAGACATTTTAAAATAAAAGTAGATGAGTACTACTACAAGAAAGAGATAAAAATAAATATCATGCATTTTAAATTCATAAGCTACTCATGAAGCAAAAAAACATTATATTGAAAATAGTTGTTACAAATCACCCAATAGAATATAGGAAGTACCATCCACATCTGGGTTTTTGAATGTTGTATGTTTCATCTTTATCATCTCTTTAGTATAATGTTGAAGCTAGAAGTAGAAAACAAACTTAACCTACTTATATAGGTTCTCCTTTAATTAATCAATAAAATTAAAGTGCCAAAAAAAAAAATGTCATTCAAACCTAATTTTAAGATAGTTATCTTTAGAATAAGAAAAAGAAAGAGAGCTTAAAAAAATTTTAAGATGAATTTAACAATATGTAGGAAAAAATCAAAATTAGAAATCATGTATGTAATTATAATTTATATTCAACAGTCTATATTTAATTAATTAGAATAGCCAGATAAAAAATTTGAAAAAATAGAAAAATAAGAATTGTAAGAAAACAAATTTGAAATCAATATTAGCACAATTTTTAATAAAGAAAATCATAATAATACTGTTAACAAATTGAATCAACAATTACAATTGCAAAATAATCATCTTTAAGAGTAATTGCTATTTGAATAGAATCAAAATTCCAAATTAAATTTACTTATTAATAATTTGAATGATTAAATTGCCAGTCTCAATAAGTATTATTTATTTTAAGTTTATTTCTAGGTAACTAAATTAGCAAAACCTATAATTTTAGGAAGAATAAGCTGTTAGGGATACATAAATTTTATCTTTAAAATAATAGTTATAACAAATGGATACAAATATCAAAGAAAAAGATAACGAGATCAATAATTGTAAACAATAAATATAAGAATTCAATAATGTATATAAAGATATGCAAGAATTAGAGAATCTCTGTTAACAAATGTCATATTTAAGTATGCAAACTTGTTAATAAAATTAACTAATTCTTGATATTAGAGAGTTATTACAAATATAATTTAATATAATTGAGAAAGTAACGAATCATAAAGATTTTCCGATAGAATAGCTGCTAATTTAGAAAAAAAAGAAAAAACCATAAAATTTGAAAGAAATTGATTACTAAGAATTAAGCCAAGAAACAACAAGAATTATGGAAAATTTAGTTAAATTAATAAAAGCATCTGTTGATTAGTTAACCGAAAGATTTATTCATGATTTACTTATTTGAAATATAAAATAATATAATCAATAAATTAAAGATGGGAAATGTATTTTGCTATGAAAGAGTATATATATATAAATGAAAAAGGAGGAAGAAAATGTTCATTGGAAATAACAACTCGAAAATACTTGTTAAGGGATGAAAAAAGAAATGTGTTGGGCTGAACCTATTTTAATTTAGCTAAAAGACCTGAGGGTTTCGAATAAGTATTAGAAATAACTACATACATTTGCTTAGAGTTATTCTGAATCATCAATTACAGAGATTTAAAATTCATTAAGATCCAGATAATCTACAAGAGACCAAAGAAATATCTAAACAATTATTAAGAGAACAGGTTTTACAGAAGAAGATCTAGTTGAAAATTTTATCAAACCAAATAGAGCATCTATTAATTTAAGTATTCAATCAATTACACCATCTTATATTTATCATGAGAAAACATCAAATGTTGGAATGGGAGGATCTTAAGTTAATTTTGAAGATTAAATGTGTTTTTTTGTTTAAATCACAGATAAAATTAAAGAACATTTTGATTAACCAAATGAATTAGGAATAATGATTATTCATTTTAGACACTCACTAAATTAATAACATAAGGATAGTACATTTAAATAATTACATGAATAATTAACATTGTTTTGTAGAACTCTATATGAAACAATAGTCATATATTATGATATGATTAATTTAAAAAAGAAGTATCAAAATCATGCAATTCTATTAAACGAAGAAACAATGCTAAATTTTATTGTTAATTATGTAATGTCAAATGAAGGAATATATAGAGTAATTTACAATTCATTATTGAAACAATTAGCTTAAATTTAAAAATAGACTGAAGAATATTTTAAGCAAAATAAAGAAATAAGAGTAGAAGATTTGGATATTCCAAAAGACTTTTAATTAAAAGAATCATAAAATCCTTATGGTTAAGCAATTTAAACACTCTAAAAATTGAATAAAAAGCTTGGGCCATCATCAAAGGTAAAAGTGATAATAAATTTTTCATAACAAATTTAATAGCAAGTTAGAGAAGCAAATTAGAATAGAGGTTCTAGTTTACTTATGCAAGCTGATGATCTTTTACCAATTATCAAATACATTTTAATAAAATCTTAAATATATGATATAGATGTTCATCTTACTTATATTGAAAAGCTGATAACAAATGGAATGTTAAACTCAACAAGTGGATACTATGTAGTGACTTTATAGGCAGCTTTGGCTTCTTTGAGAAATAATTTAAATAAATAATAATTTAATTAATAAAAATGAATATTGTATAATAATATCGAGCAATAATTTATGATCTTTTCAATGTAATTTAAGAATAACAAAACCCTAATTTAGATAATGATGTCAAAAAGATTAAAGAAAGATTTCATAATTTGGAATTATAAAATCGCTAGAGAAAAATGATATAAAATTAGAAACTAACTAGATTATATTCTATTCCTTAGAAACCAAAAATAATGCAAAATAATGAAATCAGAGCTTAATCAACAGCATATCATTAAAGATTTATATCATTGCATACTTGATTATAATAATTATGTAATAAACTTATAATCCAGATGAGAGAATTACAATTGAATTATTTTTAGCTGCAAGATAATTACCTAATCTTGAATTCTTTTCAAAAAGTGATCCATATTTGGAACTATATTATACGTTAGTTGGTGAAACAGAAATATTCTTAGGTAGAACAGAAACTGCAGAATGCAATTTAGATCCTAATTGGGAAAAGACTTTTGATCTTGAATATTAACCAGATCTAACATAAATATTAAGATTTTAAATATTTGATTAAGATAGAATGGGCAGAGAATTCATGGGTGAAGCTTAAACAACTGTTAAAGAAATATTGTAATAAAAAAATTCACTAATTTCTTTATAAATCAAGAAATTTGACAAAGCAGCAGGATAGTTGATTTGTAAAGCATAATAATTCAAATAATCTAATTATTATGTTTAATGGCAATTTTCTGGAATTAATATTAAGAATATGGATGGAATATTTGGTAAGACAGATCCTTTTTTAAAACTTTATTTATTTTCAGAAGGAGTATGGTGTTAAATATATTAAACAGAATATATAAAAAATGATCTAAATCCTAAATGGAAAGAATTTCAAGTTTCTCTTTAAAGATTATGTTTAAATGATGAAAATAAAAAGTTTAAAGTTGAATGTATTGATAGACATGAAAAAGGCATAAACAATCGTATAGTTGGTTCATTTGAAACTACAATTGATGAAATTTTTACTAAAAATGTTGATTCATTTTAATTAATTTAACAAAAAGGAGAATCAGCAGGAACAATTAAAATACTCAATAAAAAAAGAATATATAAAGCTAATTTTGATGACTATATTAAATAGGGCCTTAAATTTAACATAATAATAGGAATTGATTATTCATCTCATAATGGTGTTCCCCAATTTCCTGATTCCTTGCATACCTTAATTGAAAATAACAATATTTATCAAAAAGCACTAAATGATATTTCTAAAGCTTTAGAAAACTATGATATTAAAAAATTGTTAGCACTTTATGGAATAGGAGCTGAGCCCCATTTTTCTAATTACTATAAAAATAGTTATTAAACACTCTTTCCATTAACAGGAGATATCTAAAATCCATAAGTTATAGGTTATTAATAAGCAGTTAACTTATATTAGAAAAGACTACCTGAAATTATTGTCAAAGGAGACCTCAAGCTTTTAGATTTTCTTAAGTACATTTAAACTGTGGCTGAATATAATGCAGAAAAGTTAATCTATACAATTACCGTTGTTTTAGGCTAAGAATAAATAACTGATTTAAAAGAAGTTTAAAATCTAATTTTACAAGGTATTTTATTTTATTCTAACTTAGGTTATAAATTACCTTACTCTTTAATATATGTTGGAGTTGGATAAGAATAATTTAAAGATATTAGATTGATCAATGATTTAATTAATTCATAAAAGCCACCAATTAGAAATAATTTTAGTTTTTATTAATATCAAGAGGATTTAGATTTAAGTTTACTTAAAAAACATTTAATGAAAGATTTACCAAATTAAGTTGTTACATACCATTAATAATTAAATTTGTAAGTATGAAATACATTTTATAATATATTAAATAATAATATCATTCTTTTAGACCAGCTCTTTTTTCTTTTTTTGCTTTTAATCTGGCTATCTTTTCATCCATAAAAATAAATAAGGTAAATAACAGATACAACATATTCAGAAAATGTTATACCAATATAAAAATAAGAATAGAATTTTTGTTTCAAATAAAATTGATGCAATAATATATTTATATATAATTTCTTTAATGTTTTTCACTGGATGATATCTTTATCTTGTGTCTACTACCATAATATAAATAAATCATGATTTGTCTTAGTTTTAATGATGGATTGTTCAAAGGCTGTTCCAATGAATTTAGAATTTTAAGTAGACTTACTAATACACAATATTTCCGTGAAAGTTATTTAATTTTATTAATTAACTTTACTTTCTAAAACTTCTTTATTTTCTTTATTGTCCATTTCATCTTAAGACTAATTGGCCCTGAAAATTTCTTCATTATTTTCTTTTAATCCTTCTTAAATGATCTATGTTTAATCGTAACTTCTCTTAAATATTCTTATTGTTTCCTCATTCAGAAACGATATTACATCTTCAGTCTCTTTTAATAAAACTTCTATATTTTATCTCTCTTACTGTATTTCATCTTTTTAAGTTTTCTAAGCTCTTAATGTTGAACTCATATCCACTCTTTTTAATTCTAATAAACGATGATAATTCTCTTCTATTTTTTTAAATAATAACTAGTTTCTACTATAGGTATTTTTAATAGAAAATCCATCCTCCACAATTTCTAAAAGTTTACGGCAGTTTGTATGAATTTCCTCTAAATATTTCAAGTTTTTGAAAGATTCTTCATATTTTTTTTTTTGTAATAATATTTTATTGTTCAATTCATTAATGTTTTAAGAAATAATCTCATTTTCATCTAAATTCTACATTTGCCATATTTTTAAACATTTGTCTGAAGAACTTGAAACTATAAATTTATTATCTTAAGATAAACAAATACGATTAATTTTATGTTAATGGCAATTATTTTTATTTCCTTATTTTTTTTTTAATAAATCCATAATTTTAATTGAATGATCTTCAAATGCCATTAATAAAATAAATGCATTCCTATCAAAATGCATAGAAGTAATTACTCCTTAATAAGAGGTGGTTTAATAAATCTATGATAAATCTTTAGTATCTAGAATATAAATATTAGAGTCTTTGCTTGCGATTGCCAAGTATGAATAATCAGATTTAATTGCAAAACATACTAAATCAGAACTGTCTTTCAAAATTGATGAATTAATCCTTTTGCTTTCTTAATCTTCGTCCTTTAATTCAAATTGAAAAGATGAAGAATTTGTGTTACTGGAACCAATTTTAAAATTTATATATTTTCCATTTTTATCTAATGCTACAAGATTTTAATCTAGACTAAAGAAAACAGTTAAAATTTAATAATCTAGATTAATTTTTTTTCTAAATTATCTTCCATTAGGACAATCCCAAATTTTAATTTCTCCTCCTTAAGTACTTGAACATATTAAATTATTTTTTTAAGAATATGCTAAAAATTCTACCTCTCCTTTAGGTTTTAGATATGAATTTATATGATTAATTGTTTTGCCTGTAAAACAATCAAAAACTTAAATTTAATGTCCAAATCCACCTGTAATTATATATTGATCATCATCAACGATTAAGATTGGACTTAATGAACATGCAGAACATAATTTAGAAATAGAACATTCTTAACAAGACTGTAATTATATTTTTTCATTAACAACAGATCCTGTTTTAATATTCCATTAAATTATTTTTTTATCTTTGCCCTTTGTGATTACTCTTTCAGAATCTGAAGAGATTACTATAAATAAAATATTTCCTTCATGACCTGGCAGATATTCACTAATACGATAATTATCACTATGATGCCATTATTTTATTAATCCATCCTCTCCAGCAGATAATATAATCATTCCATCTGGTTTAGAAAACTCAACACTATTGATAACATTATTATGACCATGCAAATTCTCTCCTATTTAAACACCTTTCATAAAATCCCATACTCTAATACATTTGTCATCTCCTCCACTTATCAAGACATTTCCATCATTAGAAAAACATAAACTTCTTACAGCTTTTTAGTGTCCAATTAATTTTATTTACTCTTTTTATTTTAGTAAACTATATATAATGATCCCTTCACTAATTGTAGCATACGCAAACTATTAACCATCTGGAGTAAAAACTATGCTTGTAACTTATTATTAACTTTGTAAATTTCTAATAATTTTTTATTAGCCATCTAAAATTTTATATTAAAATATTGAATTTTCATCACATACTATTAATTAATCTTCTTCTGGAGAAAAGTCAAATGCTGTTATTCTAACTTTACAAATTATCTCTCTAAATTAAGTAAATGAAGAATTTACAAATTTATAAATAACTACTTTTCCTTTTTAACACCCAATTGCTAAATAACTATCTTGATTTGAAAATTTTATCAATTCAACAATGTCTCCTATTTTTAGTTCTTATTCCTTCTGTTTAGCTTATTATAATTCATCATTAAAATATAAAATATTTATTATTTCCTATTTAGTACAATAAACAAGCAATGATTTAGTGTTAGACCAACAAAAATCAAATATATTATTTTTGCAATCAATCTCTTTTATTATTTAACCATTTGTTAATAAATAAACCACTAATTTTGTATGACTAAGGGATGCAATGAAACTACCATCAATAGAAAATGAAGCTTTCATAATAGGACCTATTTTAAAAGACAATGTTGGCAAATCTTATGATATTATGTTCTTCCACTCCACTTTTGCAATTTTACAATAATTTAAATTTGTCCCCATCAAAGTCACATTCTCAAATTTTGAGCTAGTAAAATTGCAGCCAATACACTTTATTCCTAATAATTTAACATTCCTTATTTCAATATTGGTGAAATCTTTTTGATAGAATAACTCCTACATATAGGCTAGTAATTAAAATGAATTAGAACTTATATTTATAAATTATGGTGATTATGAAGATAGTAATACTAAAAAATGTAAGACAGATTTTAACTCCAAATCATTCTAGATATATTCAACTAAAAATCTAATAGCTCCCATATAAAATTGATTTGCCATAATTATGGAACTTAATGGTGAAGATTCAATATTGAATAGCAAATCATTTACTAATGAAAAATAATCCTAACAGCTATTATTTTGATAAATTTCATTTAAATGCAAATGAAATGTATTAGGTTATTCGATAGTATTCTAAAATATTGATATGCAATCGAAAATGAATTTCTTTATTTTTATTTGACTACCTTGTGAATCTGTAATATCTAATTTACTTTCTTTAAATTTATTTAGGAAAAATCTTATTATCATGAGATTTTCAATAATGGATTTGGCATAAATGAATTCTTAAATAGATTTATGCTCAAAACTCAAAATAGTTCCAGTTTATTTAAGAGGAAGACATTTTTTCGCTAAATTTAATTCCTCAGAACTTTCATTAAACAATTCTGCAAATCTTGGGTCTATAATGTTTTATTTTATTTTTTATTCACCAAACATACCTGTTTTGTTGAGTAATTTCTAACTGTCAAAAGCAGTTAATTATTATTCCATCATGTATGAAGATAATAATATCGCATAAAAATTAACTTAATATATGAAATTATGAATGAACTTTTGTTGATGAAGTGTAGACAATTTTTACATTTAGTTTTAGATGTAATTTTCCAAAAATTAAAAATAAAATTCATACTAGGTTAATTTAAAAGATTTAAAACATTTTAAAATTATCTATTTATCATCTCCAAATTAATCATAATCTAATTAAGAAGATTATTAAAGCTTTTACCAAATTAATTTTGCATATTCTTTTAGATTATCTTATATTTTAATTTATAAACTCTACTTTAATTTAAGTTCTTATAAAAATCTCAAGTTTGCTGATTTCTCATTTCTATATTTTTATGGCATACTAGGAGTGACATAAGTAGCGACTGGTTATTGATAATACACATCAGGAGAAGCAGACTATTTGTAATTGATAACATTATTAACAGGCATAGCCATTGATTATGGCTGTTAAACATAACTATTTTAATTGACAACATTTGAACTTCTCTGCTAATTAGATTCTACTCTAGTTTGTTAATTAAAAGAAGATGGTTTCATTTATTGCATCTCTTAGTAATTATTTTAGTATATATACTAGTTTCTTGAATTTTTATTATCAAGATTATATTTAGAGGAGGATATATCTTATCTAATTTATTAATATTAATTTTGTGGAATTGATGTTGCAGCAATCTTTTGTGATAATGGATCTGGCTGCTAAACATATACTACCTTTTGATAAGAGGGTGATTGTTAATATTAGACCTTTTATTATTGATAATAATTTTAAGGGATTTGTTAAGATGATATTCTTTGTTATTATCGTACTTCTTTAAACTACATTTCTTTTTCATATTGCTTTTATTATTATTATTATGGATATTATTATTATGGATATTATTAAGAAACTCTATCTAATTCCACAGACAAATCCTATTCTAAATCTTCAGGTTATTCAGGAATTTCTGATTAGTTTTTATATTCATTTGCTTAATCTTCCTTATATTATTAATGCGAAATCCTTTCATAAAATTATCGAAGTGCTTTGATATCTTTTTATTTAACATATTTTTTGTACATTTAAAGAGCATAATTAGAAATAAAATAGCTTTGCTGAATCTCTTGTTTCTAGGAATTGATTTAAGGAAGTACATCAAGAACAATTTTCATCATAAACGGGGTCTTGAGAATTTACTCCAAATTGAAATTATATATATTATTATTGTAAAATAATGGAGTGAAGATATGTTTAAGTGATCTCTCTAACATCGCAAATTGATCTTATTTATTTTACAATTTGAATTCACTTTTTAGAGTTGAAATTATCATATTAATTTCCTTATCACTTAAATATTAATCATTTGATTATTAGTTATTCAATCTCTCTAATTATTATACGATTTTATTCCAAATAAATCCAACTTCATTTATAAGGTTTTTCCCTTTTTTTTAAAGTAGAGAGAACTTTTCAAAATAATCAAGCAAAGTCTGTTTTATTTAAATATAAGAAAATTATTTTAAGTAATCTTACTTCTGCTTATCATCAAAACTTAAAATTCTTAATTCTTTATATTTTGTGAAATCTAATAGTGCTTCACTGCAAAACCATTGTCTATAATTTGTGCTATTTAATTCAAACACTTCAGATCTTGTTGTAGTAATTATTTTTGGATATTTTAAATTATAGATTCTCTATTAACCCTGAGTTAATTCGCTTAAGTTTTATAATTACTGTTTCCAATTCTTTAATTTATTATTTTAGATTAAATTAATTTAATTATTACTTAATTCATCAAAGCTATCAAGAATGAAAACAACTGCTACTTTACCTTCTTCAACAAGTGTTTAGAAAGCTTGAATTTATCTCCAATCAAAATTATAATTACTTGTAGCTAAGGTTTCTTCGACAGCTCTTAAATATGGATCTTTTAAGCTAGCTAATTAAATAAAAATTGGAACAATAGGTATTTATTCTAAATCTCTCGACCATTCATCTAAATTTAATTATTAATATTAAAGCCATATATATTCTTCTATTTTTTTAGCAGCTACACTTTTGCCTGATCCTGCAGGACCATGAATCAATAAAGAATCTTTGGGTTATTATAAAAACTCGTCAATTTCACCTTTATTTTAAAATACATCATTAAAAAGAGTAGTTTCATCATCTTCATCTTTAAAATTTTCCTTCAACTCTTTTGTTCTTAAATTAACATAAACATTATTAAAATCATTCATAATCTTTTATTATAAAATAGATTACATCCTAATTTCTAATAATTGTTTTGGGGTCTTACCAATTAATTGTTTAATATCTTAAACCATCTCATCTATTTTATTTAGCATTTAATCTAATTTATTGTGAATTTTATTTAAATCTTATCTAATTTCTCTTAAAAAATTGATTGTTATACCTAAAGCATCACCTATTTGATTTACATTCATTATTTATTATTCAACTTGTTCCTCTAATTATTTGTGTTCTTTTAATAATTATTCTCTCTTTCTGTCTGTCTCAGCATTTTAAATATTAAATTGTAGTTATTCTAATTTATT
>CAJJDN010000086.1:59968-72531 GCA_905182985.1 Paramecium sonneborni | reverse complement strand
AATCTCTCTAATTATTATACGATTTTATTCCAAATAAATCCAACTTCATTTATAAGGTTTTTCCCTTTTTTTTAAAGTAGAGAGAACTTTTCAAAATAATCAAGCAAAGTCTGTTTTGTTTAAATATAAGAAAATTATTTTAAGTAATCTTACTTCTGCTTATCATCAAAACTTAAAATTCTTAATTCTTTATATTTTGTGAAATCTAATAGTGCTTCACTGCAAAACCATTGTCTATAATTTGTGCTATTTAATTCAAACACTTCAGATCTTGTTGTAGTAATTATTTTTGGATATTTTAAATTATAGATTCTCTATTAACCCTGAGTTAATTCGCTTAAGTTTTATAATTACTGTTTCCAATTCTTTAATTTATTATTTTAGATTAAATTAATTTAATTATTACTTAATTCATCAAAGCTATCAAGAATGAAAACAACTGCTACTTTACCTTCTTCAACAAGTGTTTAGAAAGCTTGAATTTATCTCCAATCAAAATTATAATTACTTGTAGCTAAGGTTTCTTCGACAGCTCTTAAATATGGATCTTTTAAGCTAGCTAATTAAATAAAAATTGGAACAATAGGTATTTATTCTAAATCTCTCGACCATTCATCTAAATTTAATTATTAATATTAAAGCCATATATATTCTTCTATTTTTTTAGCAGCTACACTTTTGCCTGATCCTGCAGGACCATGAATCAATAAAGAATCTTTGGGTTATTATAAAAACTCGTCAATTTCACCTTTATTTTAAAATACATCATTAAAAAGAGTAGTTTCATCATCTTCATCTTTAAAATTTTCCTTCAACTCTTTTGTTCTTAAATTAACATAAACATTATTAAAATCATTCATAATCTTTTATTATAAAATAGATTACATCCTAATTTCTAATAATTGTTTTGGGGTCTTACCAATTAATTGTTTAATATCTTAAACCATCTCATCTATTTTATTTAGCATTTAATCTAATTTATTTTGGATTTTATTTAAATCTTATCTAATTTCTCTTAAAAAATTGATTGTTATACCTAAAGCATCACCTATTTGATTTACATTCATTATTTATTATTCAACTTGTTCCTCTAATTATTTGTGTTCTTTTAATAATTATTCTCTCTTTCTGTCTGTCTCAGCATTTTAAATATTAAATTGTAGTTATTCTAATTTATTTATTTAACTAGCTAAATCTTATTAAATCTAACTTTGTATATCTGGCCAATTTTTAGAAAATCCTTAATACATTTGTTATATTATTTATTTATTTTTAAGTGTCACTAATATTTTTAAATCCGTCTCTTTTGCAGCTATTAAGATTAGCAACTTTTATATCGCTTATTTATTCTAATCTTGTAATTGATTTTCTAATTAAATGCATTAAAATAAAAATCCTTCCTTTACTCTCCAAGAGTTACCTTTAATGTAGTTAAGAATTGAAGAAGTTATACTTTACTTACATAATCTTAAATTAGTTTAGGATTAATTTTGAGCTTATTAAAATATAAAATTCATTTCGTCTTTTAGAAATTTCTCTAGCTCAATAGGATTTTGATTAATAACGTATAATTAATTGGAAAAATCTCTGCAAAAAGCATCATTTTAGAGATTTTTTAAATTCTGGATTATTAATTAAAACTTGATTTATAGTTTTATAATCCAATCTTCACATTAAGTATTTAGGGTTTCATTTTATTCGGTAAACTTCATTAAATCTACCAAATTTTACAATGTATCAAGGTCAGAAAAGTCAATCGATTATTACACCTAAACTATTGACTTTTTAAAATTATGAGTCAAATCTGAAAGTTTAGATTGATTTGGCTTTCTTTCATCGATACTTTCGCTCATTTCAGTGATCAATTCTTGTTTCCATGATTGTTTTAAATTCTTAAATAACTTTGCAATTTTATCAATAAAATCATATGTACATTTTTTTAGAGCTTAGATCGTTGAATCTAATTAAATTTTTTATCGAGTTCGAGCATGCACTAAAAATTCATTAAATTTATTCAATTCATTAATTAATTAAGTTTTAATCTCATTATTGAATAAGATTAGTAATTCTTATTAAATATGGTATACATAAATTTCTAATTCCTTTACTTTTTCTACATATTCAGCATTAGTTAATAAATCTATTTTATCTTTGGCTATTAATAATAAATCAATTTGAGATTTAAGTTTATTATAATTTGATTTAAAATTTTATGCTATCTTAGAGTCTTTTTTGCTTACTAATTCTAATAGTAATTCCATTTTTTTAAGGAAATCAAAATTAAAATTAAGAGTTGAGTTTATTGATAGGATTGAATAATTAAAGATAGAGCAAATAATATTAAAAATTCTACCTGATTTTGTATTTTGATAATCTTTTATTTAATTTAATAAGATCTAGTTTTCAGTTTCAAGCAATTGAATATATTAATTATATTGATGAATCTAATATTAGAAATACTCATCAAAATCAAATCTTTAATTTAATTTGAACTCTATTTTTTATTTTTTTTCAATTTTTTCAAATTCTTCTAAAGATAACTTTTCATACAGTAAAATGTTAAGGTCATAGAGTTAATCACATTAAAATCTAAGAATTGAATAAATTGAATGAAGATATTCAAAATTATTGTTCTAGCTCTAGTTAAACTCTTCAATTAATTTGTCAAATACTTATTTTATATCTATTTCTGTAGTTTTCTTTGTGATAATAATTTGCTGGCTTATAATAGCATGTTCAGCTGTAATCAAAGGTGTGAGTAACTTTACCTACTAATTCCAAAATTAACAAAATTGAATAGATGTGATAAAAAAATTCAACTATTCTTAAAAGGATTTTTCTTATATTTTTGATAAATTGATATTATTTTCTGGCATTTTTTATCCGAATTGCTTTTAGTAATTAATTTATTATTCTTTAGTTAAATTTTTTTATTAAAGCCAATTCAAAAGATTATCAAAAATATTTCTTTTTTTATCAAATAGCTTTTTGTATTATATTTTTGAGTAATTGTATAAAAATGCATGAAAACAATTATCATATATTGATAATTATTATTTATTGAATTCATTAGATTTTAACAATAGGGGAGCTATTGTTTCAATAATATTATTAATATAGTCAAGTGAAATTTGAAATTTGTTAATATCATTTAGTAATGATTAATATTATTCTTATGTTAATATTAAGTGATATTAGAAGTCCACAAAGCTCATAGTCTTAGGATCTATTTGATAATAAGCAATTAAGAATGTTGAAAATTTAGTAACGAATTCATTAAAATTAAACACAATTTTTTCAAAAGGAATTTATCTTAAAGCCTAAATAATCTTAAAATAATCTTGATTTGCTTCATTATCTAGGTTTATAGTATCTTTTGTTGAATCTAATGAATAATAGCCAAAGAATTAAGGAATTACATCGTTTCCATTCATAAAGAAGTTTTGAAGATTTTGATATTATCTTAATATGTTTTACAATTTAATCCCAAAATTGGATGAAGATTCTTTGGCAATAATTTCAGCAATTTCAAAATCTTTATGAATAACATTTATCAAATTTTCAGATTAAGCTTGTTCCCATGTTATTACTTAATTTGATTCTGATTACAAACTTAAAAATTTGATTTTTGTTATTAATGGTTTAGATGACATTAATTCGCTTGCCATCTTTATCCACGAATATTAAACTGCCCAATCACTTCCTTTTTTAATAATAATATTAAAATTATCATTAATTTTGTCCTCAATTTCGTTAAAAATAACTCCTGCTTTAATACACATCAAGATATTCCATTTTAATTGTTCTAAATATAGGCAATTTTAAAATTGCTCCATTGACTATTTCTTTTAGAATTATTGATATAAAAAAAGAGCTCCTTTAGAAATTGAACTCAATAAATCAGGTGAAGGTTTTAAACTAACAGCCGAGTTGAAAATTTCTTTAAGAATACCTAAGGCACAATCATCACGTTTTTAAGCCTCCTCTTAAGTTGGAATATATTCTATACATGCTTTAATCAGGCTTAATTCATAATTTAATGCATTATAAAATAACTATGTTTCCCCATCTAAGCTAATTTAATTAATTATAACATTCAATAATTATATCCATTTATCTATTTACTATTGATTACTTCTTTCATTTGAATTAGTATAATAGATGAATACCAATCTGGCAAATGAATTACAAATTTTTAATATTTAAAGAGCAATCAATCTATCCCATTAGATTATCATTGATGCTAATTCTAAAAAATACTAGAGTGTTCTTTCTATAATTTATTTGTGTTTTTTTACTAACTCAATTTGAAATTAGAAATAACAAAATAAGGATTCTAGCTCCTAAAACCAAGTTATGTTTCTGTAAAGAACACTTTTTCCTTCTTCAGTGCTCATTATCTCTTTTATATGTTCTACCTGCTCTAACTTTTTATTTAAGTTAATGAGACATCCATTTAGAAGTGTTGTATGCAATTATGCTTCAATCTAAATATTTTGAGGTATTCCTTAAGAATTTTTCGATGAAGAAAAGGCAGATCCACCTCCTCTTAAAGATTAAGCATGTTAAAGATGCAATTTTAAAAAATTTTGTTGCATATTTTAATTAGCCATTTAAAATATTTGTTTGTTGAGATTTATCACAATTTTTTGTAAATTGAATTTTACTTGATTAATATTTATGAATGAATATGATTAATTCCCTCAAATAAAAAATTAATTATATATAAATTAAACAATAAAACCAAGAAATATAATATCGTACTCTTATGATAAAAATGAAGTTTTTGGTTATTTAAATTTATTACTTTTGTAATTATCTTATAGATTATATTTAGATATTAATGTCATAAATATTTTAAAATTATATAATGATAATTAAAAAAATTTAATAATATTCATAAAAAGTCTAAAATTATAATCATTATTATACAATCATACTATTTTTGGGTTTTTAATGATATTCAGATGGATTCTATATAATAATTTTTTATTAGAAATGAATTAAAATTAAGTTCTAAGTCTGCTTTCTAGCAAGGATATTAATAATTATAGTTTTATTAAGATGCTAGGAACAGAATCTTATAGTGAAGTGTTTTAGGGAAAGAACAAAAGAAATGGAGAAGAAACTGCAATCAAAGTAATTGATAAGGTTTTTTTAGCAAAAGTAATAATAAATGTAAATCTATAGTAAAATAAAAGTCACTTGATCTATTTAGAATCTAATGCTTTAATGTCTATAAATCACCCTGAGGTTATAAAATGTTATGCTACATATGAGTCTAATACAAAGTTATATCTCTCTTTAGAATTGATGAATTGTGGCACATTCAGAGATTACATCAAAGGTAGTAAATAAGTTATTCATATTAGGGAAGTATTATTAACTAGAGAGATATAATTTATCCTGCCAAAATGATTGTCATTTTAAGTACATATAAACTCTGGCTGAAGATAATACAGGAAAGTTAATCTATACAATTACCGTTGTTTTAGGCTAAGAATAAATAACTAATTTAAAAGAAGTTAAAAATCTAATTTTACAAGATATTTTATTTTATTCTAACTTAGGTTAAAAATTACCTTATCCTTTAATATATGTTGGAGTTGGATAAGAATAATTTAAAGATATTAGATTGATCAATGATTTAATTAATTCATAAAAGACACCAATTAGAAATAATTTTAGTTTTCATTAATATCAAGAGGATTTAGATTTAATTTTACTTAATTTAATGAAAAATTTACCTAATTAAGTTGTTACATACCATTAATAATTAAATTTGTAAGTAAGAAATACATTTTATAATATATTAAATAACAATATCATTCTTTTAGACCAGCTCTTTTTTCTTTTTTTGCTTTTAATCTGGCTATCTTTTCATCCATAAAAAATAAATAAGGTAAATAACAGATACAACATATTAGAACTGTAAATCCTAATAGAGATGATGACCTTTAAAATCCATACCATTTTGTAAGATAACCTCCCATAATTGGTCCAAACAATTCACCTCCTGCTAAACTTGCATTAAATCTATAAAAAAAATGAATTTATATCAAATACATGGCTGATGCTATGTTTGCACATTATGTGGGATATTTATAATAATCTTTTGTAAGAATTTAATTGACTTAAGGCAATGTTAGAACATATGGAAATCCTCCAGTAAAACCTACAATTGACCATGCTAATATTGTATATAATAGTTTTGGATTTAAATTAGTGAATGTATAATCAGGACCCATATAAAATTATAATAATCCGCTGATCACTAAGCCATAATACATGAAAAATTTTTTATGGGATTTTATTCTAGATATGAAAAGAGTAGATAATCCAAAAGATGCTGCGTTTATGGATATCCAGTATCCAGAGTACTCTTCTTCAATATCATACTATTCCAATAAATAAATAGCTATTGTTGGGTTATAAAATGTCCATAAAGATAGAGTTAACGTATTTGTTATAAATGAAATTACAACTGGATAATTACAAAGAAGTGATAAATAAGATATCTAAAAATCACTATCAATAATTGATTCTTAATTTTATATTGATTAATGCAATATTATTGATTAACTAAGATCTACTTCAGGGACATCTAAACTTTTTGAAAAAAAAATCAAAATTCCAGCTAATCCATATGAACATCCTGCAAAGAAAAAAAATGGTAAAACAAATCCACCTAATTAATATAATGCTGATCCTAATATAGGACCTCCTAAAAATCCAAGAGATGTTGATACTTCAGCTATTGCTATTTTCTCTTCAATTGATTTTGGAAATAATTAAGGAATAAATGCATAAAACGGTGTCATAAACATAGAGGCACCCTATTTGTATTTTCATTTATAAATACTATTCCACCAATCAATCTAGCCAGAAAACTTCCTAACAGAATTACCCAATAATCATCAAAATAGTATAAGAAACCAAAAAGCATCAAACCTAATCCTTATAAAAAAATTCCAATAATCATTATTTTCTGTCTATTATCCTATAATTAGTATATTTCATACATGGGTTATTAATTTCCCTAGAATTAAAGAAGAAATGAATTGTCCTAAAGGATGAGCAGCAAATACAATTCCTATGATATCTTCAGAGAGCTCTTTAGATTTAGCAAATTATGGGTAAAATGGTGCAATAATTGACATTGCAAGATTACAAACTACATTGCATGATATCAATATAAAGAATATATGTGTTTATTTCATTCAATTAATTTTAAATAATATAATTTTAATCAAATATAAATCAAATTATGCTTATCTATATATATTCTGGATCTATATTCAACTAAGAATTTTTTTATAATTTATTCAGATTTTCAGTTTTATGATTTCTTCAAAAAACTAGAAATGTATTCTTTTATTTTTAAACTTACTTTTAAACTTGACTCAGAAATTGTTATACCTATTTAAACATCGAAATAAATTTTTGGTTTCAAATAAAATTGATATTATAATATATTTATATATAATTTCTTTTATGATATTCAATGACTAATATCTTTATCTTGTGTCTATTTCCATAATTTAAATAAATCATGTTTTGTCTTATTTTTAATGTATGATTATTCAAAAGCTGTTCCAATAAATTTAGAATTCTAAGTGGACTTACTAATACACAATAATTCCGTGAAAGTTATTGAATTTTATTAATTAATTTTACTTTCTGAAACTTCTTAATTTTCTTAATTATTCATTTCAATTTAAGATAGATTGTCCCGGTAAATTTAGTCAGTGTTTTTTAAATGTTTTACAAAGCTATCTTACAGGAGTCTTGTTTAATCGATACATTTCATAAGTAAAATCATTTTATCTTTATGGATAGACAGTGCGACCTCTTCAATCTTTTTTAATTTAACTTCTATATTTTATCTCACTTTTTTTATTTCATCTTTTTAAGTTCTCTAATATCCTAATGTTGCGCTCATATCAACTCTGTTTAATTCTTATAAATGATGATAATTCGCTTCTATCTCACGTAATAATTAATCGTTTTAATTTAATTATCCTTTAATTTTTGAGCTAGAATCCAAAAGGTCATTAAGTTTTTCGCAGTCTTCTTAAAGTTTATCAAAATCCTCATTCTTTAAAGCCTCTTAACAATTTTTTTTTTGCAATTAGAATTTATTATTTAATTCATTAATATTTGAAGATACAATTTCATTTTCATCTAAATTCTACATTTGCCATATTTTCAGACATTTATCAGAAGAACTTGAAACTATAAATTTATTATCTTAAGATAAACAAATACAATTACGATTAATTTGAGTTTAATGGCAATTATATTTATTTCCTTATTTCTTTTTTAATAGATTCATAATTTTAATTGAATGATCTTCAAATGCCATTAATAAAATGCCATTGTTATCAAAATGCATAGAAGTAATTACTCCTTAATAAGAGGTGGTTTAATAAATCTATGATAAATCTTTAGTATTTAGAATATAAATATTAGAGTCTTTGCTTGCAATTGCTAATTATGAGTAATCAGATTTAATTGCAAAACATACTAAATCAGAATTGTCTTTTATAATTGATGAATTAATCTACTTGATTTCTTATTCTTCATCCTTTAATTCAAATTACATAGATGAAGAATTTGTTTAGCTTGAACCAATATTAACGTTTTTATAATTTCCAAATTTATCTAAAACTACAAGATTTTAATCTAGACTAAAGAAAACAGTTAAAATTTCAAAATCTAGTTTAATTTTTTTTCCACTTTATCTTCCATCAGGACAAGCCCAAATTTTAATTTCTCCTCTTTAAGTACTTGAACATATTAAATTATTTTTTTAAGAATAGGCTAAAAATGCTACCTCTCCTTTAGGTTTTAGAAATGAATTTGAATGATTTGTTGATTTGCCTGTAAAACAATCAAAAATTTAAATTTAATGTTCAAATCCACCTGTAATTATATATTGATCATCATCAACGATTAAGATTGGACTTTATGAACATGCAGAACATAATTTAGAAATAGAACATTCTTAACAAGACTGTAATTATATTTTTTCATTAACAACAGATCCTGTTTTAATATTCCATTAAATTATTTTTTTATCTTCGCCCTTTGTGATTACTCTTTCAGAATCTGAAGAGATTACTATAAATAAAATATTTCCTTCATGACCTGGCAGATACTCACTAATACGATAATTATCACTATGATGCCATTATTTTATTAATCCATCCTCTCCAGCAGATAATATAATCATTCCATCTGGTTTAGAAAACTCAACACTATTGATAACATCATTATGACCAAATAAACTCTCTCCAATTTAAACACCTTTCATAAAATCCCATACTCGAATACATTTGTCATCTCCTCCACTTATCAACACATTTCCATCATTAGAAAAACATAAACTTCTTACAGCTCCTTAGTGTCCAATTAATTTTATTTACTCTTTCTATTTTAGTAAACTATATATAATAATCCCTTCATTAATTGTTGCATATGCAAAATATTAACCATCTGAAGTAAAAACTATGCTTGTAACTTATTATTAACTTTGTAAATTTTTTATTTTTTTTTCTAAGCGATCTATAATTTTATATTAAAATATGGAATTTTAATCAGATACTATTAAATTGTCTTCTTCTGGTGAAAAATCAAATGCTGTTATTCTCGTTTTATCAATTATCTCTCTAAATTAAATAAATTAAGAATTTTCATATCTATAAATCACTACTTTTCCTTTTTAACATCCAATTGATAAATAATTATCTTGATTCGAAAAATTTATCAATTCAACAACATCTCCTATTTTTAATTTTTATTCAATCCGTTTAGTTTATTTTAAATCTTCAATTAAAAAATCCAAAATATTTATTGTTTCCTTATTGGTACAATAAGCAAGCATGGATTTACGGTTAGACCAACAAAAATCAAATATATTATTATCGCAATCAATCTCTTTTATTATTTCACCAGTTATTAATAAATAAATCACTAATTTTGTATGACTAAGGGATGCAATGAAACTACCATCAATAGAAAATGAAGCTTTCATAATAGGACCTATTTTAAAAGACAATGTTGGCAAATCTTATGATATTATGTTCTTCCACTCCACTTTTGCAATTTTACAATAATTTAAATTTGTCCCCATCAAAGTCACATTCTCAAATATTGAGCTAGTAAAATCGCAGCCATTACACTTTATTCCTAATAATTTAACATCCTTTATTTAAATTTTAGTGAAATCTTTTCGATAGAAAAACTCTTGCATGTAGGCTAGTAATTAGAATGAATTAGAACTTATATTTATAAATTATGGTGATTACGAAGATAGTAATACTAAAAAATGTAAGACAGATTTTAACTCCAAATCATTCTAGATATATTCAACTAAAAATCTAATAGCTCCCATATAAAATTGATTTCCCATAATTATGTAACTTAATGGTGAAGATTGAATATTTTATAGCAAATCATTTACAAATGAAAAATAATCCTAACAGCTATTATATTGATAAATTTCATTTAAATCCGAATGAAAGTCATTAGGTTATTCGATATTATTCTAAAATGTTTTTATGCAATCGAAAATGAATTTCTTTATTTTTATTTGACTACCTTGTGAATCTGTAATATCTAATTTACTTTCTTTAAATTTATTTAGGAAAAATCTTATTATCATGAGATTTTCAATAATGGATTTGGCATAAATGAATTCTTAAATAGATTTATGCTCAAAACTCAAAATAGTTCCAGTTTATTTAAGAGGAAGACATTTTTTTGCCAAATTTATATCTTCAGAACTGTCATTAAACAATTCTGCAAATCTTGGGTCTATAATGTTTTATTTTATTTTTTATTCACCAAACTTGAATAATTTCTAACTGTCAAAAGCAGTTAATTATTTTTCCATCATATATGTAGATAATAATGTTGCATAATAATTAATGTAATTTATGAAATTAGGATGGAACTTTTGTTGTTAAAATGTTGACAATTTTTACATTTAGTTTTAGATGTAATTTTACAAAAATTAAAAATAGAAGTCATACTAGGTAAATTTAAAAGATTTAAAACATTTTAAAATTATCTATTTGTCATCTTCAAATTAATCATACCTTAATTAAGAAGATTAAAGATTTTTCCAAATTGATTTTGCATTATCTTCTAATTTAACTTATATTTTGATTTATAAATTCTACTTTTATTTAAGGTCTCTTAAAGCTTTCGAGTTTGTTTAGCTCGAATTTCTACTTTTTTAAGAAATACTATTCATTTATGGGTGATACACTCCAGGAGTAGGTGACCTAACAGTTGTAATATTTCGAGCTATTGATTATGGCTATTAAATAGAATTATATGAACTGCCAATATTTGAATTTTTCGATAAATTAGGTTCTACATAGTTTCTTGAATATTTTATATCAGGAGTATTTCTAGAGGAGGATATATCTTATCTAATTTAATAATTTTGTGAAATTTATGTTGTAGCAATTATCTATGCATTTTGAAAAGAGGGTTTTGATTATGAGACCTTTTATTGTTACTAATTTTAAGAGTGCTTTCTTACTTCTTCATCACCCTATTATACTTCTTATTCATTTCTATGTTATTCTTATGATTATTCAGAAATTCTATCTTATTCCTCATCCGACTAATCCTACTCTTAATCTTCAGGTTATTCAGAAATTTTAGATTAATCATTATCATTTTATTCTTTTGCTTAAACTTCTTTATATTATTCAAGCGAAATCCTGTCTAAAAACTTTCGAAGCTCTTTTATATCTTTTTATTTAACATATTTTATGCGCATTTGAAGAGTGTAATTAGAGATAAAATAGTTCTTCTAAATCTCTTATTTCTGAGAATTTATTTAAGGAAGTACATCAATTACAATTTTCATCATAAATGGTGTTTTGAGAATTTATTCCAAATTGAAATCAATTATATTATTATTGTAAAATATTGGAGTTTAGATATGTTTAAGTTATCTCTCTAAAATCTCAAATTATTCTTATTTACTTTACAATTTTAATTCGCTTTTTAGAGTTTAAGTTATCATATTAATTTCCTTATCACTTAAATATTAATCATTTGATAATTGATAGTTATTAAATCTCTCTAATTATTATACGATTTTATTCCAAATAAATCCAACTTCATTTATAAGGTTTTTCCCTTTTTTTTAAAGTAGAGAGAACTTTTCAAAATAATCAAGCAAAGTCTGTTTTGTTTAAATATAAGAAAATTATTTTAAGTAATCTTACTTCTGCTTATCATCAAAACTTAAAATTCTTAATTCTTTATATTTTGTGAAATCTAATAGTGCTTCACTGCAAAACCATTGTCTATAATTTGTGCTATTTAATTCAAACACTTCAGATCTTGTTGTAGTAATTATTTTTGGATATTTTAAATTATAGATTCTCTATTAACCCTGAGTTAATTCGCTTAAGTTTTATAATTACTGTTTCCAATTCTTTAATTTATTATTTTAGATTAAATTAATTTAATTATTACTTAATTCATCAAAGCTATCAAGAATGAAAACAACTGCTACTTTACCTTCTTCAACAAGT